>CM023481.1:193775889-193975648 GCA_013339685.2 Hyalomma asiaticum
GGGGAGTTCTTGATCGATTCATTTGGGAAGTTTAACGTCCCAAAACCATCTGCGATTATGAGAGATGCCGTAGTGGTGGTCTCCGAAAATTTTTCGACCACCTGGGGTTCTTTAACATGCGCTGACATCGCACAGCACACGGGCCTCAACATTTCGCCTCCATCGAAATGCAGCCGCCGCGGCCGGGATTCGATCCCGCTTCCTTCGAATCAGCAGCCGAGTGCCATAACCACTAGACCACCATGGCGGGGCTTGCGGTTAATTCTTAGAGCGTTCTAAGAATGTGAAGGCAAAGACCTAGTTTGCCCTTCTGTTGATCTTTTGCTCATCGTCTCCGTCACTTTTATCCATACATATAGCCGCCTTCTCCCGACGATGTGGTTACGGCGAACGAGAACATTTCGAGCTGCCTCGTCCGTTGTGGTCTATACATTCTCGGTCGTCATTCTACATAGCGGTGTGGAATGAAGTCAGAGCGACGCTCTTAAGCCCCGCTTCGCGCACGCAGAATGTTCCGAACCAGCGCAGGGAACTGCATATATCTCGAGTTTGCTCGATTACATTTTTGAGGCGCGTCATGCCGAGTCGCGGTCGTCTTTGCTGCAAAACGATGGTGCTCGACTGCGCGCTCCTTTCTTTGGCACCTCGCAGCGCGGCCTTCGAACATGCAAAGGCTTTCTCATTTGAAAGGGTATCTGTGATATGCAGGAGAATTTACATTATAGTGACCCAAATATTACAAATTATGCCTGTGGATCATGCCCCGCCAAGCGATTGACAACACAGTACTGTCAAAGCATGGTATCCGGGATTGCGGTGTCCAAAGCGCGTGACATGCTTTTGACATTCCTGGCTTTTATGACCACTCGCGCAGCATCCAGCCAGCAGAGGAATGACCCGTTAAACCTAACTCTTATTGGTAGAGCCCTGTGTCATGTCAAGCTGTCCGGAAACGCGCAGGAGACGAGCTCCCTAGTGCAGAATGAGTAATCGAAGCCATAAATAAAGCATAACTCTGCTTTTTGAAATGAACGTCATGCATAATGCTGAATATTTGCTGCAAAGAACATCGCCATTTTTCAGTGTGCTCTTCCAGGAACGGGTTTAAATATGCTCAATATGTTTTGTTGCTGAGAAATTTGCATATATTTTTGCAGTATGTTACGGGTGAAAAAGTGCGTAACGTAGGCAATTTTGGACGCCGGGAATGAGAATTGTGCTACCTAGTATGGGACATCACTGATTAAAGTATCATTTACTGCTCGGTGCCGAAGTGCCGTGCGTTCCTCAGAACAAAGCGGTAGCGAAATGCCTGGCTGATAAAGCTGAGAATGGGGCAGCAGCCCAACGGCATGCGGTAGCGGCTGTGTAGCAAACGTTCAATATTTCACTGTCCGAAGAAGCGTTCCAATGTTATAAGCTCGAGAACGTGGTTTCGATTCCCTACCTCAGCTGCCATGTCATGACGCACCATGTTCGGGAAAAATCTGCATTGCCATGAAGCCACATATTTTGGTGAAACGCGCAAGTAACTTGTATCACAGATTGCGGAATTACTTGTTAAAGTAATTCACTTACATTACTAATTACTTTCCAAAATTTTCAAACGTAATTAACTCGTATTACAAATTACAGCTGGTCGAAAGTGATGACATTATGTTACTGTTACTTCTGAAAAGTAATGAAATTAACAAAAGTCATCCTTCCTGCGCTGATTCATCTGTTGACACATTACATTGAAATCAGCAGCTCAACGTTCGCGGAAACAGCCTCTCTGCGTTTTAATGATGCCCCTTCTCGAACATGTCTTGCAGCTTGTTTGTCCTTGCTTGACTGAGGAACAGCTGGGTGACCAGGGGACCTGGAAACACAGCACTTATCGTATTTTTGTCAAAAGTGGGGACATGCCTGTTGCGCGTTTGAAACCTCTGCATCATGTTGTTGAGGTGTCCGGCAGGCAGTAAATCGTGGAGCCGTCGTCAACCCCTATTTTCTGTAGTTTCGAGGGTCGTGACCTTCCAGCATCGTTGCTCAAAGCTTCGAATTAGGACGCTACGCGGCTTTTCTCAATTTATGTGGGTCTACAATGCAGATTACCCTGAAATTGTAATTTTACTTTCCTTTTTTGCCATATTTTCGTGCCTTAATGGAAGCATACTCGCAATACATCACCAAAAGTAATTGGGAAGTATTGAGAATGTGTTTCGAAATTACTTGCTTTGAGTAATTTATCACATTACTCATTACAACAAAAAGTAATTTAATTGCTGTAATTCCTTTACAGTAATTTTATTACTGCCAAGTCTGACCTGTATCGCATCCAAGTTTTCCCGAAAATTTAAGAACGCCTCTTATATGTGCTTATATTCGCTAGGGATTTTAGATTAAACCTAGCGAAATTTGCTGCTATCTATATGCGTATGTTGGGAAGGTTTCGCAAATTGTCAACGTAGCGTATCTTAACGCTTAAAGGGCCCCAAACCACCCCCGACATTTTTTTTAAACATTTCAAGTTAACACGCACATCAAGTTGAGAATGCCGTCATGATGAACTATGTCAAATGCGGCAGCGCAACGCGCCGCGGCCGCGCCACAAACTCGAAAAACAATCCCGTGCGCCTCTCCGCCCATTTCCACTATACCAAAGTTAGCCGCGACGACATTGTAGTTTTTGGTGACGTCAGAAGAGTCCGAGCTCCGCTGATTGGTCGGAGAACGTCGACTTCCGGTTAGTCTGCCAGCTAATGCACGGGCTTCATGCCTGTTTGTTTTCCTCGTCGTGTGTCGCTCGTGTGGTGCTCGCGTGTGAATTCGTAAATGCGCTACGCTACGCAAGTGCAAGTGAGGTACAGCCGACTAGAAACTGCAGCAACACAATACGGATAGCGCTAACAGAGAGCGTTGGCACAGCACCAACAGAACACTTGCGCGAACGCGGGAGCCCGGCGGAGGCGCGTCAACCGGATGCGCGTCATCGGCGATGGATGTCACGTGACATTCGGAGGAGCACTCGGCGAGGAGGTGGCACCGGCAAGCGGCCCAGTGGGGCGCAGGAGAGAGCGAAGCAAGCAAGCGCCGCGTTTTAATAATCAAACGCGTGTAACTCGGCTATTTCGGCACCGTTTCGAAAAATTCTTGCGGCTACGTGTTTGTTGCGGACACCGGCACAAAAGCAACACCACAACTAAATTTCGACCTCTTGGTGGTTTAGGGGCCCTTGAAACTTGAATTCTACTAGTATTCAAGTACTGCTACTATGCCTCCTGATTCGTTTCGAAATTATTTGGTGCTAATCACCATTCGCCGCGACTTTGTTTTTTATTTAAATGTTATTCGCACAATCCAAGCTTTCTGGTTTCTTATTTTGTGTCGTTAGCTCTTATAAGGGGCGCATTCTACTAAATGTAAGCTGTTTGTTGCATATGTAGAAAGGAGCAGCTTTGTCTTACTGCACATATAGCAGCTAGTCTGTCAATTTAATTCATTTCTATTTAATTTCACGAAACATTGCTGAGGTTAAAGGGACTAAAGAGAAATTGTCTCTTCCTAATAGAGTCCCTCCACCCATACATAAATATAAAAATTCCAGTCCTCGTATAAAAGTTGTTAATCTATGTTTGTTACTGCACGTAAAGCAGCTGGTTCTATGCATAAAATTGTTTTATTCTACACTAACCCATCTTATCAAATGATTGTCTTGGTTGACATCGAATGAAATCCATTTTTTTTTCGCAAGTGACAAATTTAAGATGTTATGTTTCGTTCTTCAGATACCCTTGTGACAGTATGATTAGAAATTGTCTTACAAATTGTCCGACCCCGTCAGTTATTCGCTTCAAATGCGCTTCGAGCCAAAATATTTCTGTTTTCACATCCCTACGGTTTAGCCTTTACTTATTCACAGTTTTTGGACCGAAGTGCTTACGAGATTTTGGCAGCATTCCGCACAAGATCGCCTCTGTTGATCCTGGTCAGCGCCTATTTCACGCTGCATTTTGTGTTCACCAGCAGAGTCGGTTGACGATTAATGTTCATAGAACGCAAAGCTTTAGCACAGGTTCCGATCCAGCTTCCGATCTGACACACGCCGCCCCTGCATGTACGCTCTGAAGATTTCGTGTCCTCGTCGAGAAGTACTAGAAGAAGCCAGTCAAAACCTCTTAAAACCGTTGTAGATCGCGAACCCTGCTGTTTTCGCTCGAGCGAAACGAAAATTTAGACGACAAAAAGGGTTTCGCCTCGGCACTCCACTGATGGCTCGTTCTCATAGGTCGGCAGTGTAGGGGAACACTCACTCACACTCACTCACCCAAATTTTTCCAGCATCCGCACTCGCACTCGCACTCACCTCCACTCACACTAACTTGCACTCACTCGCACTCGCACTCACCTCCACTCACACTCACTGGCACTCACTCGCACTCGCACTCACTTCCACTCACACTCACAAGCACTCACTCGCACTCACCTCCACTCACACTCACTTGCACTCACTCGCACTCGCACTCACTTGCACTCACACTCATTGGCACTCACTCGCACTCGCACTCACTTGCACTCACACTCATAAGCACTCACTCGCACTCGCACTCACCTCCACTCACACTCACTTGCACTCACTCGCACTCGCACTCACTTCCACTCACACTCATTGGCACTCACTCGCACTCACTTGCACTCACACTCACTGGCACTCACTCCCACTCGCACTCACTTCCACTCACACTCATTGGCATTCACTCGCACTCGCACTCACTTGCACTCACACTCACTGGCACTCACTCGCACTCGCACTCACTTGCACTCACACTCACTGGCACTCACTCGCACTCGCACTCACTTGCACTCACACTCACAAGCACTCACTCGCACTCGCACTCACCTCCACTCACACTCACTTGCACTCACTCGCACTCACTTCCACTCACACTCATTGGCACTCACTCGCACTCGCACTCACGTCTATGAAATGAGTGCGAGTGAGTGCGAGTGAGTGCACTCATGATTGAGTGCGCCGACCTATGCAGGAATCTGCGGCAAATAGAGTGACACGAGTTTTTCCTCCTGGGTAGAATAAACGGCAGCGGTGCCAGTACACTGCACAGGTTTCACCTGGTCGCCGACCTAACTCGGCACTACGCGCACCTCTTCAGTCGCGCGTACATCTCGAAGTGTGAGCGCTGTCTAATGTATCAGAGACTAGAACACATAGTATTTCGCGACTGTCCCCCATTCGTGCCACAGCAGTAGACGGCGGCCACTAGGCTGGGTGATATGGGAGTACAAGCAATAGATGAAAGCTGTATATCACCCGAAATAGGGGACCATACCGAATTACCAAATGCTACAAGGTCATTTTTTCAATAGAAATGGACTGGATGCTAGACGTTCGGTACCACTGCGCAAAGTTGCGGATTATGAAAAGCGACTATTAAACTTAGATGCAGCTAAAGTGGCTTCTTTTCATTATGCGACTATTAGACCTTTATCATAACCTTCGAGTGCATTTCCCTGCACAGCATACTCGTCCGACTAATGGCGGCCCCTATCACGTTTCAAGTAGAGGCGAGGTCCCAGTTACCCGTGCTGGTGTTTGACTATTGCCAGTGTTTATGTCAAGAGAGCCCGGTCGACATTTTCCGCGTCACAGCAGATTGTTTTGCAGAAGTGAATAGCTGCCATAAGTTGGGCTAGTTGGTATCAAGCGTAATGAAATATGATTACTGGCGTCCATGTCCCCTTTGCGCAATCAGTCATGTCTTATGTATATACGGATCACTCATTCTTATCCCCATCCTCATGCTTCATCACTCTTCTTCCCTGTTGCGTTGTCCCCGAAGTAGAGTAGAAGGCCGGGGCGTACTAGATCAGGCCACCCTCTCTACCTGTCTCCAGTGTATTGGACTTCAAGTACGCGAGTATGTAGCTTCATTATGAAACTGAGGTTGCTTCGATGTAACGTTGCTCGCTGTGACAGATTATGCACTGCATTGTGATGTTGTTCATTATAACGATTATGTTAATATTTCATGCGATATTTTCCTTGAAGGTCACTTTGGTCAGTATTCATTGTCACTTGATTGATGCTTTTGGTAGTCTTTTCAAGCTTGCCTCTTTACATCAGCTGATGTCCTAGGCAAATTTTCACTTTGATACCTGGGTCATATTTGAGTTCCTTTGTTCATACTCATTGATTTTATGTGGCGCAGATACTGCATAACATGACTGAAAGCGGCTATCACACAGTCATCCATTATGCTGTCTGTGCTCATATAAGAGGATGCGCTGCTCTCATATTGTCGTTTGGCTTTTGATGATTGTTACTAGTGCGCTTTCTGTAAGCCTCTGGTGGTTAATAAGTTCCAGATATATTTAAATTATTTCTTCTGCAGTTATTTTTTAATATTTGTGGTTTTATTTCTTTTCGCATTTCTCTTTTTTTTAAACTACCATAAGTTAGTTTCTCAATGAAATGTTGAATAAAATGTTGACGTCATGATCATTGGCAGTGGGGCCTCCTTGTTAGGCCGCTTGCCAAGAAACTTTCTATCCTTAACTGTAGAAAGATATGTCACTACTGTTTTTGGTAGATATGCTTCATACTATACAAAGTACAAGCTATATTGATTTTTGTATGCATGACAACTAATTGTGACCTAAATGCTAAGACTGATGAAGCCTTTGCAGACAACTGTGTGCCTACCTTAATGCACTATTGCTCTGTTGCACTCAATGCTAGTGCTTTGACCCACCAGAAAAAAAAAAAAAACGTTCCACGCAAGTGCGACACCAGCACTTCTTTCTAGGAAGAAAGTATTCAGGTGGGCTGGCACTAACGCCCACTCTGCAGCACCCTAAACCTTATGGCGCAGCTGGTAACGTAGCAGGTCGCAGCTACTACCATAAGGCAGGGACGACGTCCGTGGATCGTGGGTGCCCCCCAAAATTATTATCCCGTTGACACCTTCAGAACCACAGAGTTAATGCCTTAGGAGTGCAAAAAATGCCTTGGCGTCATTTGAACCCCTAAGGCGTTAGCTCTGAGGTCAGATTATCATTTATATATTCTGAGGGTGGCAACCAGACCAAAATTTTGGTGGGCGCGCCCAGTTCCCGAGCAGGATTCCTGCTTCTTTTTTTTAAATTACGGCTAACATTTCAGGAACAGCTTTTTGATGACGCACGTGCAAGTCATTGAACGGATTCAGAAATCCCGGAAAATGGAATTACTGGAGTCTCCTCGAAGCCGTCGAAAAGACCAGCTTTTTGAAGACGCATGTGCAACGAGCCGGACATCAGACGATATACGACGCATCCAGGACTAAGGCTTCTTACGCGTGCCGTCTGCAACGTTAACGTCTCGGATATCCGTTCCGAAGTCGTCATAAATCCTTTGTATGCTAGCTGGGCAGGAGAGTACCAAGACCGTGGCATGTAAATCAAGTCGCTCATGCCATACATGTCATGATTTTCATGTTATGACCTGTCATTTATGTTCGTCATGCAGTCATGTTGTGCCATACTGATTTTCGTATACATCCCATTAACGAAACGGCCCAGGAGAACACCAAGACCGTCTCATGTAAATCATGCATGTCATGATTTTCATATAATGACCTGTCATTTTATTCGTCATGCAGTCATATGGCATAGCGATTTTCGTATACAATCCATTAACTAGACGGCCACGGATACATACATACATACATACATACATACATACATACATACATACATACATACATACATACATACCACTCACACTCATTGGCAGTCACACTCACTGGCACTCACTCGCACTCACACTCACTTCCACTCACTCGCACTCATTTCCACTCACACACACTGGCACTCACTCGCACTCACTTGCACTCTCTCGCACTCGCACTCACTTCCACTCACTCGCACTCGCACTCACCTCCACTCACACTCACTGGCGCTCACTCGCACTCGCACTCACTTCCACTCACACTCATTGGCACTCACTCGCACTCGCACTCACCTCCACTCACACTCACTTACACTCACTCGCACTCGCACTCACTTCCACTCACACTCATTGGCACTCACTCGCACTCGCACTCACCTCCACTCACACTCACTTGCACTCACTCGCACTCGCACTCACTTCCACTCACACTCATTGGCACTCACTCGCACTCACTTGCACTCACACTCACTGGCACTCACTCGCACTCGCACTCACTTCCACTCACACTCATTGGCACTCACTCGCACTCGCACTCACCTCCACTCACACTCACTGGCGCTCACTCGCACTCGCACTCACTTCCACTCACACTCACTGGCACTCACTCGCACTCGCACTCACTTGCACTCACACTCACAAGCACTCACTCGCACTCGCACTCACCTCCACTCACACTCACTTGCACTCACTCGCACTCGCACTCACTTCCACTCACACTCATTGGCACTCACTCGCACTCGCACTCACGTCTATGAAATGAGTGCGAGTGAGTGCGAGTGAGTGCGCCGACCTATGCTCGTTCTATACGCGCTCTAGGGTTTGAAGGAGAGAGGGAAGGGGGGGAGGAAGTGTTTGCAACCGGACACCACAGAAAACATCCCTCCCGCCGATTCCTCATTGCGCACGATGATCCGTACAATCATACGGGAAGTGCTCCAGTCCCTTGGCTTTTTACCAGCTTCAACGCCCCTGCCTGCTTCTGGTGACGTTTTGCGAGACATTGTAAAGGAAGAATTGACGTCCATGACTGGTGCTGCGAGGATTTATTGATCAACAGCCCTCTCCTTGTAAGATGACGTGGTACGTGACGCGCCATCTTGCAAAGACAGTGCTCCACTCGCCGACATGGCTTCGAGTGGCGCTCTGGAACACTCCCCCATGATTGTACGCACGTAAATACGAATAAAGTGAACGGACGAACGACCGCCTTCGTACTCAGCCGATAGAACATGGGACGAGTAATCCGAAGGTCGTAGGTTCGGTTCCTACCGAAGTCAGTTGTGTTTCTGTCGTCCACTTTAATTCCTTCCCAGTTATTCAATAATTACTATGCTACAGTTAAAAACTCCAACATTTTTTTCCAGTGTTTTCTTTGGCTTCGTGGTGTTGTTCACCCATTCTATGCATTCGTCTCTATCTCTCTAATATATATATATATATATATATACTGTGTGTGTGTGTGTGTGGCGGGAACTGTATGCCGAAGCCTCACCCAAGTGCTCATGGTTTTCGTGGTTTCTGTATGGTCACAGAAGCTTATATTAGCAGCTACGACTTGCTGAGGCTCACTGACGCTGGAACAAGTGTTCGAACTTTCGACGTCCGTGAATAAAAATATGCAAATAACGCTTATGCCAGCCACTGAAAACGTCTTGTCAAGGTCGGGACCGCCCTTCTCCGTGTTAGTGGCATCCTCGAAGGGGAAGGAGGGGGAGAGGAGAGAAAGAAAAAGGAAACCGGCCATTTTCCCGGAACGGCGGAATGCCAGTCTTATCACTGATGGCGGCCAATGCCTGCTTATCGGGCTTCTCGTGAAGGTCCGTCAACGGCTTTTCTTTTCGTCCCAGTGCGTGACTGACATCATAGGGGATAAGAAAAAAGAAAAAGAGGGAGCAGTATGTTGTTCACAATTGAGGTGGCAATACCAGGTGAAATGAACGCTGCTCCACCCCGCACACGCACGTGCGTACACACACACACACACACACACACACACACACACACACACACACACACACACACACACACACACACACACACACACACACACACACACACACACACACACGCACGCACGCACGCACATGCATGCATGAAAAAAAAAAACTTGCATTTACGTTTGCTTTCTTTTGGAGGCGATGTCATCGTTGTTCAGCCAAAAGTTCAACGGTGGTTTATTGAACCTTAAATGGGCCCTGCGACACAAATTGAGCAGGCCGTTTTTATAACTGATTCTAGAACTGCAGCACGTGAGGACGTTGCCGCGAGAGTAGGAACGCCGAAAGCAAACCGGTTGTAATTTTATTTCAACGAAGAAGCCGCCCAAAACCGCCTCCTGTTTGAACTGAGGCGACACGCAATGGAGATTTTTGTTACAAGAAGGGACATTTGACCACGTGGCAGTGACGACGGCGGCTGTGTATTCTGATTGGCTTGGGACGCCAAGGCGCATGTTACATTCGTGTGGTGTCTGCTTGGCCACGCTATTCAGTACCAAAATATATGAGAACAATTTTTCTGCTTCATAAGATACAAAGCAAACTTAGTTTTTAAATATAGCATTTTGAAATCACTTGCAAACCGACAGTTTGCTCGTCCATTGATAGTATGAGTGGCCACGCGATATGTTTCGAGCCGTGCAGCCGTGTTATTTCTCCGCGTTTGGTGCACCGCTCAGCGTGGTTTCAGGTTCGCCTGGTGCTACATTCGAGTTTTGGAGTCGCGATCAGCAATAGCACGTTGCGCTAATCTCTCGCTTGGTGTTTTCGCTGCACTGTGTTCGTCTGACTGCGTGCACTATGGCGATCAGTTGTAACCGCGGTAACAACGCCGTGAAAGAAGTTGGTGGCAAGGGAATGTGTACAGATTACCATGAAGCAAGGCTTCCGGTATCTCTATGTAAGACACGCGTTATGATTGGATCCAGCCGCATACGTCAGTGGGAGAGCGAAATGCAAAGGGGAATGCCCCCCCCCCCCCCCCGCTTCTCGTCGGGCTGTCTGTTCGTGTTTTGAACTTCGAGGACTAATAACTCCATTTTTAGCGCACTGATTTGTACAGTGGTTTTGCGTTCACCTCTGCATTCAATATTACACACGCTCGTCAGCCGTTCCCGTCAGCCTACTGCGCGCTCTGTCATTTTTGCGTTGTTCATCTTAGCTTGACGCTTCTGTTGGCTTTCAGCGATGTCTAAAGGCAGTTGTGCTTATTGGTTGTCTAATTTAACAAGGAGTAAGACATGCCAGGAAGACAAACGCTTCTGGTAAAGCTTTGCGAACAAGAGCAACAGCGCGGCTGTTCGGCGCAGAGCATAAGCAAGCGCGCGTTCTTCAATGCAGCACTAGAGCGATTACTGCGTTTCTACTTTGTTGCTTTATATTGCGGCGCCTTAAAGGGAACGTGTCGGCGCTGAAGCCTCTTGTACAGCCCGAAGATAAAACACGCGTCAAATTCTTTCTTCGTACGAGGCGCGCAGTCTGATTATAAGTACACGCTTTAACCAAAAAGGTCTTCCAAAAAAATAAGTCGACAGCATATTCAGGAAAGTGTTGCTGCACCACCCATGCCTTGCACGTAATAAGCCGTTGCCCTACGTATCGTTTGCACTGAAATTCGACCTGCAGCGCAGATTGTTTGGATCCGCTCGCCCCAACTGTCTGCGTGTTGGCCATTAAACGTGGCATATTAAAGCTTGTACAGCAACAGGTTGGCTGTTACAACCCGGCAGTAAAGTCGTCTGACAAGGAGTTGAACGTCGCTTTGAATAGACATTTTTAGTTTATCGGGCTTAGCGTAATAGCGTAGTTATCGGAATAGCGGGATGGAAATGCGCATGCGCAGTACCGTAAACGGCCGATACCGTTTAGCGTGCCCACGGTATTTCGCAGATTTAACGTTACCGTGTTTGCGGGTTTATCGTAGTTTACGTAAAACATGGCGGCGGTTTCGAGCGCCCGCTTCGAATTGAATTTGGCGTTGCTGTGGCGGGATTCGATTCGTTAGCAGCAAATGACTGTGCAAAATGGCTTCGCTTGCCTTCAGGTAGCTTCGACGACGCAGTATTAAGGATAATTCTTAGCCGCATTTTCGAGATCGCTTCCCATTTCGAACGTTGCTAGGCCTAGCGAGAGAGCATCTGTTTACATTTCTGCAACATGTCAATTTATGCTCTTGGCGCTTGGTTCGCATGCATTTATTTCTCTTTACTCTCGAAAAGTTAGAATGCCACTGCTCGCGGGAGTGTAAGTGAACATTTTAAGCTATTATTTCTTTTCACTTTATTTAACGCATGTATCCTTCGCTAGATGGCGCCACAATCACAACTATCGGGCAGGAAACGCTATTCCGCTAAACTAAAGCTCGTTTCTGCAACGAATGTTTGCGGTACGTTAACGCTATATCCCCGCTATCACGCTAACGCGCTCAACTAAAAATGTCTAATATGTCTTCGCGTTATTTCACGGCAATGGCAAATGCCTGATCCCAAAGCCTTGGTGTCTGCGAATCACGTATGTTCACCTTAGCATGAAGTTGTGTCATGCCTTCTGGCCGGTTTTTAAACCTTCATGTTGTGATTTATTTCTGCTTGTGGTGCTGTAGCGGGCGCTTGTTTTCGTTTTATACATTTGCGTAGTGGGTGAATATGCTGGTATGCAGCTCATTTGTAGTTTTGTCTCT
Source organism: Hyalomma asiaticum (assembly GCA_013339685.2). Lineage (NCBI taxonomy): Eukaryota > Metazoa > Arthropoda > Arachnida > Ixodida > Ixodidae > Hyalomma > Hyalomma asiaticum. The sequence continues at coordinate 193,788,278 of CM023481.1, forward strand.
GCAGTAAAAATGGCATCATCATCATCATCAGCCCATCTTATGTCCACTGCAGGACGAAGGCCTCTCCCAGTCCTCTCCATTCTTGCCTGTCCTGCGCGAGCTGATTCCATTGGACGCCTGCGAATTTCCTGATTTCGTCCCCCCATCTTACTCTCTGTCGTCCGCGGCTACGCTTGCCCTCTCTTGATATCCATTCCGTCGTTCCACCTGTCCATCGGTTATCTATCCTTCTCATCACGTGGCCTGCCCATGTCCATTTTTTCTTCTTAACGTCGGTTATTATTCGGTGACTCCCTGTTGAACATTATGTAGGCAATATTTAATACCAGGCTTTCCATTGGTTTCAAACTGTTAATACTGCGTCAGCGTAACCGTTAATACTGCGTCAGCGTAACCCTTTTAACTAACTACTTCATTCTTGCACGCTTTTGTATTCTAGTGAATCTTGTTGAGAGGATGGAATGCTTTTAGTATTATACGTTTGGAAACCTAATTGCCATGCATTTAATTTGAAGATAATTCCCAGCAATTCAACAGTATGCCAAGGAGTACGAAAATAATGACAATGATGGCGCTGTATTTGCTTCGCACACTTGAGGCCCTACATCAGGCGATAGAACACGCGCTTTAATTCTGCATTTGGGTGCGACGGTTATACTAAAACACCTTTGGTGGTTATACTAAAAATGACAATATAAAATAAGTGTGCCCTTGGCATGGAAGTAATTTTTCGGGTCTTGCCCCTTGTGGTATCCCACTTGCGTGCTCCCACGAAACTATTGAAACGCTCGAGTTGCTTGTGTAACGATGGAAAGGGGAAATCCATGCTGTGCAGACAGTAGCAGGACGCGTGCTTAAAAGCCAAGAATACTTAATATTACACGTTATTTTCCTCAAGTTCATCCTGCCGGTTTACAAGCTCCCCTGTCGCTGTATACGAACCATCTCTCTAATTGCCCTAGTGCAAACCTTTAATTTCCAACACCACACAGCACAAGTGCAGTTTTGTATGCAGCTGCCGTAGTGGCATACTTTTTTTTTTTTGAGTGTGTATAATAGGATATTTACACTGGCTTAGTAGTTCAGTTAGCAGTCTGTTGTTTAGTGGCTTGCACACTGCACTGCTTATACAAATAAATCCTGTTTGCTCCTTTGTGGAAAGCATGCAGACAGGCAAGCACGAACAAATGCTTCAGGGCAAGGATTTTCGTTGTTAATCTTTGTTTCGCATAATTTCAGTACTTTTCTGAAAATATAGGTTAGGAATTTATGGTTGGATGGTGAAGTAGTCAGAATAGTACAGCTTTTCATTCGTGTCAAGAAACGGACAGGTGTAGCCGACATAGTACCGTATTTTCCGGTGTATAAGACGCACCCCCCAGTTTTCGCAAGTTTGCATGCAAAAAGTAATATATAAGACGCACCGGTGTATAAGACGCACCTATATTCACTCACTTCCCGCAAGGAAACTTCATAACGTGGGGTTGAGCGGGCATTGTAAAATGCCGTACTTACGTTTCTGAGCGGTAGTCCGTAAGAAAACTTCTACTACACCAAACTTGCTAGAAAAAATAATGCACACCCACTGAAACGTTCCGCATGACTGCAGGAAAAACATTTTATTCGTCGAAGCCCTCAAAGTCCTCGTCCTCCGACGCGCTTTGGAATACCGTATTTACCCGCATAATTTGCGCCCTCGCATAATTTGCGCACCCCTAATATTTAGCCAGCTTCGCAAAAAAAAAAAAAAAAAAAACCTCGCATATTTTGCGCTCCCCGTTCCCAGCTCGCCGGCGCGCACGTATGGACCAACAGCCGCGCGGCCGCGCCCCTCGCTGCGCAGGCGAGCGAGCGCAGTCATACGCAAAAGGGGCTGCGAGTGCGATGCCCCTTTTTCCGGTTCTTTTCTCCGGAAGCCCCCGAAGCCCAAAGTACGGTCGCTAGAATAAAAGCATGCGAGTGGGGGCGAAGAAAACGGCTGAAGCAGAGATCAAACGAGCCCGGCCTATCTCCGTCGCTCCGAGGGCCGATGTGATAACATCACCCCGATCGGGACACCTGCCGTCGATGCGGGGAGGAAAGGCCCCGCCCGTCTTTAACGAGCATGAAAAGACGCGAGGCGGGGGGGGGGGGGGGTAGTGTCGCTTGGCTGTCGGCTGCCGAGATAGCGCTATCTTGGCAGCCATCAGCGGCACGTAAACACTTCTACGTGCTGCGCCTTCCCTGGAGCAGCCGTACGTTTTGCAGTGTTACGTTAGATCGTATCCAAAAGAGTTACCGCGCTAGTTGCATTATATTACACGTTATTTCAAACGTGTTTGCGAAATATCCGCGTAATTTGCGCACCCCCTTTTCGGAGCTCTAAAATCGTGAAAGAAAGCTCACTATGGTGCAGCCTCCGAAACTCGCGCAGCTTCAGTGAGCTGAGAACTCGCACGACGACATACTTCATTTTTTTTTATTTTTCCGTTTTATGTACTTTGGTTTTGTTGTGGAACTGTGGTACCGGCACGTTGAGTCTTCGTTATTATAATTATGACGCATCATTCGCGTCGGACTGCTCTAGTCGTTAAAAAAAAAAAAACTCATCAGCATCAACACGAGTTTCTCCCAAAAGAACTACAAAAAAGTACGTATAAGACGCACCGTTGTATAAGACGCACCTCCGAAAATTTTGGAAAAAAACCCGCGTCTTATACACCGGAAAATACGGTAATCAACGTTAAGAAAAAAAAAAAGAGAAATGAATGTGGGCAAGCCACGTGATGAGAAGGCTAGATAACTGGTGGACAGTTAGGACGACAAAATGGATATTAAGACACAGAAAGCGTAGCTATGGATGGCAGAAAGTAAGATGGTGTGATGAAATTAAGAAATTTGCATGCATCAAAGGGAATTAGCTTGTGCAGCACAGGAAAGGATGGAGAGCATTGGAAGAGGCAGTGGACATAAGATAGGCTGACGATGATGAGAGCGCTGCAAGCTTGTGTGCACAGCGGAATATTTAACTGAAATTTCAGTTTGTTTCAGGGCAACGTGGTGGCTGAGTTTTCAAAAACGTTGCCAGTGTAGATGGGAATGAGACATTTGAAATTATTGAGTTTTGTGGAGTCTTCCTTATTTGGTATTTTTATTTTATGTTCATCATCATCAGCCTGTCTACGCCCACTGCAGGGCAAAGGCCTCTCCCATGGATCTCTAATTATCCCTGTCCTGTGCTAACTGGGCTTCTTAGCACCCTCTGCTGCGTCACAGGTCTGACCGCCGCCATGGTCAGTTGCTTCGCAGCTGCTGGGGACTGAGGGCCGAGGGTTAACTGACGTATTCATGGGAGGTTGTGGCCATTACTGCACCAGGGTGGCCAATCCTGCTAGGTGAGGGAGTGCCTTACCGGCTATTGTCGCCCGGATCCGGCCGCACCCCAAGCCTCCTTATGCAATTCGATCAACACGCGGATTTTTTTTTATCCGGTGGAGAATTGGCCGGAACCGGGATTCGAACCACGGTCCTTTTGCACGCGAGGCGGATGCTCTACCTCTACGCCACCGCTGCGTGGTTTCTTTATGCCATCAGCACTCGGTGTTCTCAGGTGGTCTCCCTCCCAAGTACTGACCGAGCCCAATGCTGCTTTTATGTTAAGACTCCTAAATCATTGCTTCATCAACTTTAGAGTAGTCTGCCTGCAGGGGCATAGCCTGGGAGGGTTCAGTGTCAGAATACCCACTGAAATTTTCTGACCCCGCCCCCCAACCAAATGCAGAAAAATGACATTATTTTGGTGCACACGCTTTCTTTCTTTTTTTTTTGGTTGCACCGCCTAACACACCTGAAAAATATTTCTAGCTATGCCTCTGGCTGCCTGCCCTAGATACTACCGGTAACTTTAGGCACATTTTCCTTGCAAATTTACCATAGTTTGGTACCTGGTATCCACTTCTGGCTGAAAGAGCACTTGTCAAAGGAGTAGTGATGGGGGGGGGGGCATCCTTGAACTACGGAAAGTTGAGATAGTTGGTGAGGATTCAGTGCAGAAAAATGTTAGGCATGCATATGTGGACTCCATCTGCACACTTAATAGGAAAGTATTGGGGAAGTATAGGGAATGTAGCGAAGTAGTGGTGTTGTCAGTTTCCCTTTACTAGTGTTTTTGCCTGCCAGTCGAACTGTTCTCAGTTCAGTTCAATTCAATTCAATGTTTATATATCTTTCAGAGAAAGAAGAAGAAAGAGCCATGGATGTCATTTTTTTACTTATCTTTAAAGGAGTCCTGAACCACCCTTCGGGCTTGGTGAAAAAACATATTCTACGGCTTGCCTACGCTGTAATGAACATCTCAGCCAAATGGTGTAGTCATCCGCGAAACGTAGCGTTCACAAGCGGAGCACAAAGCTTCCACTTCCTCACGAGCCCTCAACTCAAAAAAGCGGCTTCTCCTCACGCTCCTTGTATATGCTTTGTTTCGTCATAAAGCATTTACAAGGAGCGTCGCTGCTATTGGCCGATGGCAGACACGCCCGCAGCGCCTGTGTGTGGGCCCTTCGCAGCGCGCGTCTTTTAAAACCGTAAGCGCGTGCGTACCGTGCGCTCGCTTTTCCTTGCGTTGTGAGCGCCTATATAGGCAAAATAGTTGCTGGAAATATGCAAAAATATATTTGTTAATGCGCAAGTCTCATAGATGCCATTGGAAGGCGCCCGTAAACTACCTCGGCGTGGACGAGAACGGTGCGGTGCAAAAGTCACCATAAATAAAAAATATAGTTTTCCAAGAAGCCAACAAATGCATGTCAGCAGCCTGTAATAAATCACAAATTATTCCCAAACTTTAATTACCAATTCATCAGTAATTGTAGATGGGTTTATTCCCTATGGTACTCCAACGCGCTACCTTCTAGTACTAGTACTCAATAACATGGCTGGAGTCGAACCCAAATTATTTCTTTTATAAGGTGGATTAAAGGACTAGGTCTGAACAGGGTGGATCAGAACTCATTAAGGCGCATTAGGGTGGATTCAGACAGACTGAGGTGCATTAAGGTGGACTATGGCATATTATAGAGTGGATTACGCTAGACTTAGATTAGGGTGAATTAAGGATTACAGCAGATTAAGGTTGACTAAGGTAAATTAGTGTGGATTAAAATCATTACACCTGTAATGTTTGGCTTAATTTGGCATAACTTAATAGTCTGAGATTATTGAGACTTGACTTATTCTTAACTTAATTAGTCATGACCTAATTAGTGTTACACTAATTAGACCGAGTCTAATTAAATTATACCTAATGATACATGGCTTAATGCGCTGGGCTTCATTAGTCATGATATAATTATGCTTGTGTTAATTAGTCCTATCTTAATTATACATGGCCTAATTAGCTTAGGCCTAGTTACACTGTGCTTTGATATATTATCTTAATTAGGTATCGCTTGATGAGTATTACTTTAATGAGGCCTGACTTAATCAGTGTTAGCCAAATTAGACCTGAAATATTTAGTCTCAACTTAATGAGGCTTGACCTTGAAGTCTTAGCATAATTTACCTTGGATTAATAAGTGCTAGCTTAGGTTTGACTTAACTAGTAATAGCCTAGCTAAATGTGGTTTAATTAGTACTATTTAATTAAACACGGCCTAATTAGAAGCTTGCTTACACTAGACTTGTTCATATCAGTTTAATTCGATGTACCTTAATTAGACTGTGTTTAATTAGTATCATGGCTTAATTGTAAATCCTTAGTATCTGCTTAATTAGGTGTGACTTACTTGTCATAGCTCAATTAAGCTTGAATTAGTTCAGTTTGGCATGGTTTGGCTTAGTTGGATTAGTCCTGTCTGAACTAGGCTTCAATTAGTTATTCCTAATTAGGCTCCTTTGAATTAGACTTAGCCTTACCTAACTAGTCCTAGGAATCTTAATTAGGCTCCATTGAATTAGACTTAGCCTTACCTAACTAGTCCTAGGAAGCTTTGTCTTTACTACAGCGTGGTATTGTTATGCTAACCTTACATAGCTTAGCGGAGTTTCCTGCAGATTTCCCAGTTTCACCAATAGCTTAAACAGCTTCACTGTTACAATTGAACTAGTGTATTCACACCTTAAATTAATCCATCCATCTTACCGCATGTCAACGCACCTTATTCCACATTAATCTGTCGGCAAGGGTTTGAGTTGTGAAGGTCTTCCTTTCGAGTCATAGTAGTCACACGTTTGAGCCCGACAGGATGATTAACCCGTCTACAATCACTAATCAACAATTAACTAACTTGGGGTTATGCAGGACAAGGTGGAGCAGCGTTGGTAGTTGCGCTGTTTGTCCTTACGCCGTCTTATGCGCAATATCGACGACAAGCAGCGCACTGACAAAGTAAGCGCTCACACCTGCGAGCCTAAACGTGTGTGATGAACGAAAACAAAGCTTCGGAGGATCGAAAAAATAAAATGCGGTGATCGCGAGGGCACGCAACCGAGCCCAGGCGCGAAGCGAGCAGGCGGCCACAAACACGCTGCGAACAAACAGTCCCCGGTAGTCGTGCACTTTTCGTCAGCCACTGTGACACGTCGCTGAAGTCTGGTGACGTAACGCCGTGGGCGGGGCACCTCCTTAGACACCACCCTAAGGAACTCTGTCCCCTCTGTTCTGCAGAGTTGAGACAGGACTGGAAAGGGAGGTTTTCCGGTCGCAATATCTTTGCTCCTAACAAACCGTTTTGAAAAATTCTTTCGGCTGTGAATTTCTGAGAGGCCTTCAATACACACTCAGCCGTTTTCAAAACCAAGCCTGAGCGGTGGTTCAGGACCCCTTTAAAAAAAGGAATATTCATGCTCTCTGTACCATAGAACTACCACTATACCAACACTTGTTTTGTTTTCATTAACCATTTTAGTTCAAAAGAACAAGGAGGTGTTATTCCTGACACACTAGCTCACTCTGGTCTTGCGATTGCTGCGACTTCCCTTTCTCGTCTGCCACAATCTTTCTTCCTATTTCCTACCACTTCTCATGAAGTACATGATGTCATTCGCAACCTGAACACGAGTGCAGGCCCTGATGGTATTCACCCAACCCCCATAAAAAATGATTGCTCATGCTGTTTCTGATATCTTGTCATCCATAATCAACCTAGCTTTCAGAACTGGCATTTTTCCTGTAGAATTGAAAAGTGGCAATGTCGTTCCCGTGTTTAAACAGGGTGACCGTACACTGATATCCTACTATTGACCATTTGCATAATACCCTTTTTCAGTAAAATATTCAAAAAATTGCTTGAAATTTGTCTGATGAAATACCTCAATAAATTTCAGATTCTATCTATTTCCCAATTTGGTTTTCATGAAGCATATTCCACTGACCTCGCCTTGTTATCATTAACTGAAAAGCTGAAGAAAGGAATTGATGGGGGCTGCTTCTCAGGTTCTGTTTTTATAGATTTCACTAAAGCATTCGACACTATCAACCACCACATTCTTTTTGTGAAGCTTGAAGCTGTAGGCGTAACTGATCCTGCACTATTATTAATAAAAAACTACCTGCTCAGTAGAAGCCAAGTTATCAGTCTGTTAGGTTATAAATCTATACCTAAAGCAACAAATATAGGAGTACCTCAAGGTTCTATTCTCGGTCTACTTCTTTTCATAATTTATATCAATGATCTGCCATCTTGCCTTACTACTTCAGAATGCTTACTGTATGCAGACGACACAACTGTTATTAACACTGATAAATGCCTCCGATCTCTGACACAGAAACTCAATCATGGCCTTTCAGGCTTGACTGCTTGGTGTATCCATAATAAATTGCTGATCAATCCCTCTAAAATGAAATTCGTTGTTTTCTACTCTCAGCAACATGAACATAATTATATCCCACCAATATTTCTAAATCAATTCGCAATTGAAGCAGACGATGAGGCGACCTTCCTGGGAAGTAAACTGGACCGCCACCTGAAATTTGATTCGCATGCGGCCTATCTGCGAAAAAAAAATGGCTTATGGCATACGTGTTTTAATTAAATCCCGCAATATATTTTCCCAATCTACATTACTTTCATTGTACTATGCTTTTATTTATTCTCATAATTATTACTGTGTCACATCTTGGGGCAGTACCTACAGCAGTCATCTTGTCTCCCTTCAAACTATGCAAAACCACTGCATTAGAATAATTACCCGCAGTCATTATCACAGTGATGTTACAGCACTCCTGCATGTCTACAACATCCTAACGTTCGACAGCACTTTCATATATAATCTAGGAATACTACTTTTCAAGCAAATAAAAAATCGGCTTCCTTTGTTTATAATTCCTCCATCTAGTCTAGAGAATACAAGTTTGACAACGTTTGCACAATCACAATTTTATCTTACCTATAGTTAATACTAACTATGGCAAACAGCCCACTTCATTGGAATCCATCTCTGAAATACCATACCTTCAAGAATCAAAACCTTCCAATCAACTATGGCAAACAGCCCACTTCACTGGAATCCATCTCTGGAATACCATACCTTTAAGAATCAAAACCTTCCAATCCTTCTCCTTTGATTAAGGGTGTGTGAATATTCCAGTTTTCTAATAGTTTTCAAATTGTATTCTCTATTAGATTCTATTTGTACCTAATTTTTGCTATTCAAACTATTCAAGCTTTGTAACTATTTAGGACAAAATGTGCATGTCCCATGGCAAGTGGCCCATTCCTGCATGTAATATGCTTTGCCTCATAACGCTTGTGTACTGCAGCGAAGGTCATTCTAGCACATGGTGAAGCTAGCACTTGTATGCTGCGATGAAGCTAACACTTGTGCTCTATGGTTATGTTTGCACTTGTGTAGTGCGGTGAACTCGAGCGCCTGTGCAGTTTTCTGCAGGTCTGTTTTTTATGACTGGACTGTTCTTTTTTTAGGAATGTTGTGGGAGTGCACTAGTTGTACAGTAAAGTTGTTTTTGCCCATGTTTAGCAGTACATGTTATGTGTAGTTTAACAGGAAATTATTCATAAGGTATTCTAATGGTATTTACAAAATATTTGATCCGATTCACTCAAGCATTAATATTTGAATTCGCGTTGCACTCAAAATTTTGCTATTTGCACAGCTTTACCTTTAATATTACACTTTTTTTTCCATCACTCGTACATTGAGTGCTAGTTGACATTGTAAAAATGTCCCTTGAAAAAATTTTTTTATGTGTGCCTTTAATGCGTATCCTCCTCCTTGTCAGGCTTCCCACCACCAGGCGGTAAGCCACCACCGCTGCAACCAGCTGCGACGAAACCAGGCCACACAAGCTTGGCACTTAGCGCTACCCGCACCTCAAGTTTTGCAGCTGCACTACGCAAGTTGGCAAAACAAGCAGTTGACCCTGTGCTTGGTGAGGCGGTTTTTCAGATTACCTGCAATTTCATGAGTTGGTGTTCGCACTGTTTTGCTGTATCTGAAAACAAGATTTGCTTGGTTGGCATGAGAGAAAGCTTTATTGCATTTAATATGGCTGAAATTCACAACATTGACATTCCATTAGTGTCATTGTTAGTTAAAACATTTGTGAGGGTTTGGCTCATAAAATTCCTTTTCTTTCTTATTTTTCATTTGTTATGTTGAGGCAAATGTTGATGCTTGCATCCAGAGCCACTTTCTGGACATGAATCTAGTCAGTTTGACATTGTGCTAGGGGATGAAATGCATCCCTTTTTCGTTTTCATAACTTTCTTTGGCTAAGCCATTACCTGATCGTTATGCATAGTTGGGTGGTAGTCAGCTACCTAGCTGAAGGGAAAGGTCACTGTACACATGCCCATTGTTGTATGGTCAAACGGAAAGAGCACATTTGCTGTGTGATGCTTGCTATGAATACTCATTGGCCTGCACTGGCACCTTCGTCACGAGTAACATCACTCGTACAAAAGCAGGCGCTGGCATCGAAGATGGGTGAGGGTAGTGGCAGGAAAGAAAAATAGTGTGGGGTGAATTCATTGCTGGGCACATAGTAAATCCTTATGATATGTACACGCTCTCGCATGAGAGTTTTGTGTGGAATCCTATGGTCAAGTTGCTGTCGTCATTGCTGGACGTTTGTCACGTTTTTCTGGTATATGGGCTGACAGCTGTAGGTTGTGTTTGTTATGGTAGATTGTAGCACACTTCTTGATCAGCTGTACTTTTATGTCCTGTGCTACACTGCAAGAAATTCTGAGGAAAGAGAACACTGCCTGCAACGGCAGAACACGAGATGAATCCCATTGGCAAGAGCTATTGTCCTACCTAAATAATAATCTTTGGTTATTCATTTTTTGTCTTATTGGTCCTCTAATTGTTAATTTTGCTGTCCATTTACGGAATATTTGCACTATAGTGCCAAATTCAGACTTAAAGGGACACTGAAGCACTTTTTAAGAAAATTGAGGTTAGAGTGCTATTTTATCATTTTTCATACAGTGAACTCAAAAATCACGTCGAAAATTGACATAAACTTCAGCTATTTTGGCAAAAACGTGCGGCGCGCATCATGGGCGGCAACTCAAACCTCATCACTGCCTATGATTGGTTGAAGAGCTTCATGACATCATCGTGAGTCCCTCGCAGCGCCCGACTTTGCCTTGGCTGTGCTAGTGCGCGCACGGGAACCAACGCCGCAAACAAGCACCGCAAACCAATGCTCCAATGCGGCTACCTTGATCATCCTCAATATGATGTCACTTATCAGCGTTTCACTCTGTCATCCTCCTTACATGCACTCCGCGTGCGCCTTGGGCCGTTCCCGCGGACCAAGTTTGGGCGCTTATATTGCTGTTGTTTAATTAAATATTGCGAAAAAAAAAAAAACCATCGTACGCATCCTATATGAGGTCACAGATTCCGAATTTCTATTAAATTAGAGAATTTAAAACCACTTCAATGTCCCTTTAATGTGGTTGTCAGTAAGGAAACTATCAGTATTTTTATTGTCTGTAGAAATGCACGTCTTTTTTAAATAAATTGTTTTGTGACATTTTTTAAAGTTCGTTTCCAAATTGAATGTAAACTTGCATTTTAAAAATTGCATCCACATTCTACACCTGTCTACTTAAAAATTCACAATTTTGTCCTTCACTTTGCGCATTGATGCAAGTTCCTAAAGAGTATGGACAGTGTCTTGATGGATGTGTGCTAAAATTGCATTAAGCAATAACTATTGAAGCTAACAAGGAAAGGCGCCCCGCCACGGTGGTCTAGTGGCTAAGGCACTCGGCTGCTGATCCGAGGGTCGCGGGATCGAATCCCGGCCGCGGCGGCTGCATTTCGATGGAGGCGAAATGTTGAGGCCCGTGTGCTGTGCGATGTCAGTGCACGTTAAAGAACCCCAGGTGGTCGAAATTTCCGGAGCCCTCCACTACGGCGTCTCTCATAATCAGAACTGGTTTTGGGACGTAAAACCCCACAAAACAACAACAACAACAAGGAAAGGCGTAGGGGACACACACAATTTGTAGTTTTTTTTTTCACTGTGGATGTTATTGGTAGCTTTTTAAATGTAGTGTAGTAATGACATAAATGGAAAGGAATTGAAGTGGACAAAAAACAATTCACCATTGGCAGGGACTGAACCTGCAATCGTTTGATGATGCATCTGATATTCTGCCACTTCTCCATCAAGCTAGTGCCACTCGCTGCCATAGCTATGAATGGTGCTGGCTGACACTACCAGGAGTACATGCACAGAGATAGCATATGAGATGTATGGGGAAACAACCATTGTTGTAGCTCATTTGGCACAGCATTGGATGCATTTTTCAAAGGCTAGAAATTCGGTCCACACCAGTGGCAAATTTTGTTTTCTGTCCATTTTAATTCCTTTCTATTTATGTCATAATTACTGCATTACAGTTAAAAAAAACCTCAAACGATGACCTGCATGCCTTCCTTGGCTTCATTGTTTATCAACCATACGTCACAGGAATGAAATTACTGTAATTAAATTACTTTTTACAGTAATGAGTAATCGAATAAATACTTTTGTAAGCTGGTAGTTCAGTAATGTAATGAATTAGTTCTAGCTAGTAATTTCAGAAAATTACTCATTACTTTCCCTATTATGACCAAAGCGTAGCATGCCCGCTTCTCTCATGGCACAAAAAATTGACCAAGAAAGGGAAGGAAAAATAACAAAGACAAGTTTGGTGCCAAACCTCAAATTTGTGAATGAGACAAGCCCACAGAAAAGCACTCGAAACCTGGAACATGTTATGTTGCTCGAAGGCCACAGTCCTGGGAACTCTGTATAAGAGGGATGTACAATGGCTGTGTGCTTTGCTGACTGCTGGACAGCTCAGCACCAGGGTGCAGATGTTTCAAACATGTAACCTTTATCCCCCAGGGCCATTTTTACATAAAATGATGGGTTGTGTGAACACAGGTCCCTCCGCCAACCAAATTCTTATGTCGTAAGTCTAGAGAGTCTCGGGGCATGTTAGACGGATGCATTATCAAAACAGGGACAAGTTTCAGCCACGACGACTTAGCTGCTAAGTTCAGTGTATATCTGCTGTAAATAAAGTGCGTGCATAAAGGACAGAAAGCTGAGTGAGTTGGTAAGGGTCCATAGTGAAAAGAACAGGCATGTAGAACACGTACACAAGGGGAGAGAAGGGGACAACACGAACGCTGACTATCAACTGAAGCACAGCACAGAGACGAAAAAAGAAGTCATACAACTTACCTGTGCATGCTCAGGAAAGTTCTGTGCCTTCTTTTTTTTTTCACCTCTGTGCTCTGCTTCAGTCAGTGTTCGTGTTGTCCACTCCTCTCCTTGTGTCCGTGTTTTACACGCCTGTTCTTTTCACTATTCATACATAAGTTCACTGTGCTTTTCACTTTTCACTATGCATATATCTTCTTGGCCCTTCAAGGAGTACTAAATTACCTGAAATGGAAGGCCAAACCCACACGTCGGTGCCATCAAAGGGAGAAGTCGCAGCCACCCATTTTGTAGCACAAATATGCAAGGAAATCCATATGGATTTTGTTGCCATGTTGCTGCCATCTTTCACAGCTACCATATTAATGAGAAAAACTGTTAATTAATGAGACACTGAAAAGGCAGTTCAAGACTACCAATCATAGGCGACACTTGCCATCACATCACAAAAGGACTCTATAGAAGTTGACACACAATGCTATAGCTTGAGGGGAGGGTATTGTTTAATTTCTTGCAGCTGTTTTTAGTGTCACAGTGCACTGCCAAATTCCTGTGAGAAAGCATTCCTTGAAGAATACTCCCTGTGTGAGTTGTAATCTTGCATACAGCAAAAGTAATTTCAGCAATCCCTTAATGACTGCATTGAAAGGTGCTTGCAACACAAACTACGTTATCATTCATTTTTTAAAAAGGTCAAAATTCAAATTATTGTCAAGTGTGCTTTGTATACATTTGAAAAACGGTGTACTACTATTTCTAATGCTGAAATGTTCTGTAGCAGCGATTTTGAGTAAGAATAGTTGTAACGCTGTCCCATTTTATCTCACTGAATTGTGCCAAATGTTTTTTTTTTTTCTAGAAAAGGATTCCGGGCCAGTGGCCTCCATTCCAGGAGGAAACCCTAGATCACTAACTCCAAAACGAAGCTCTTCCTATGGTTTACCATCTCCAATGACATGTGGCTCTCCCCCAGTCATGTCTGGTGCTCCTTCTGGTCTTCTTATGGAAACCAGGAAAGTGAGTCAGTTTTTCTTCAGGCCTCTTCATTTCAGTGTCCACCTTTCTACCCCCCCCCCCCCCCCTCCCCATTTATTAAATGTTTCCCATGCTATTCTGCATTTTTGAGCACCCTTGTGCATGATATGACGCTGAGGTGTTCATCCCTTTGAAAGCAACTAGAAGGCTGTCTAAATGTTGCCATGGCGAAAGGGAAAAAGGAGAAACTTGGCATGTTTTATTCAGTCATGTTGGCTTGCATGGAAAACTGACAGATAGAAGGGGCCTCCACTGCCTGTTGTCCTTAATTTTGGGGCAAATGTTAGCTGTGAAGGTTGAAGGCTAGCTATGTGGGGCTTGCATGCTGTGTGATGATCTAGGTGTGGCTTCTGAGAGATGATGGCTTTTATACTAAGTGTCGCACACTGCGTGTGCCCAGGCACTGGACTTGGGCAGCCTCAGCTCACAGCACGGCCATCGCCTGGACCATGCGACCAAGATGGATACCTCCTTGTCCTCCTTAGACTACCTCTCTAGCAAGCACTTGACTGGACCTCCGTGAGCTCTTATTCCCCTTTCTTCTGGTGTGGCAAGGGCTTTCCATGTTCCATGTACTACCTTGCATCTTGGCTATTGGTGGTTGGCATGGGCACAGGTGTGCCATTATGTGGGCTCCCACTGTTTGTTTACATCTTGTGTATGACAGGTGCATGCGGTGCAGGTCCACACTAAAAATGTTCTTAGGATGGGCCAATGTGTATATATCTCACTAAAGAGACTTAGTTTCACAAGAGCATTTGCGTCATTCACTACCTGCTTTTTAATTACCATTACTTTTGCTTTACGATTCTTCAAGCTGCAAAACCTCTAGCTTGGAACATCATTTGAATAAAAACAGAATAACATTGGTCCACTTAGAATAACAGCAAACAAAAAGAACCATAGATTTAAGGGGTCGATTTTGCTAGTTTCTTGTGTATTGATTGTGGATACTCCTTAAATCACCTGTTGTGGTGTCACAAGTGGGTTTGGCATTATTGATTTCCCAAGAGAATTGGTTGTATTGTTAATATTATCTTAGGCTCTTGCAGCCTCTTCTTTTTTTGTCACTGTTAGATACTCATTTTATTTTAAAAATATATTGCTGTTGTTTTTAGCTAGGAATAGGAACTGTAAAATTTTTTGTTCCTTAAACCTGTAAATCCTAAGGAATTGCGGTATATCTTGGTCTGAAAGACGCACTGATTGTATTTTGGGCACTCATTTTTTTTTTTTTTAACACTGTATACATGCTGGTGCATGGCGCTGAGTTTTCGTAAGCATTACAAAGGCTCAATGCCATTGAGGGCCACATCCTCTGCTGCATTGTCCAAACAGTGCCTCCTCTGTAAAAATTCATGCCAGCCAGATGTTCCCAATCCAGCCGTTTACCATCCTCTCCTACTGTACTCTCATGCTCTTTCCCATCAATTAGTCGTTATGACTTCAGGGGGGAGTGCCACTTGATTGGTGCTTCACAACGCAACTTTGAGAAAGTTTTTGTTAGGTTGTGCTTTTATACGTGGGGTGATGATTTGCATCCCTCATAATTATCATGTCACATTGCAGCTGCCTGTTGAAGAGGTGCAGTGTTTTTTGATGACACAGACCGATTCCTAGCACCATGGTACTCTGTGTGCTACCAATGGGGACGTGTTACTGTGATGCTGGAGCCGATGCTGCCTTTGCGATGTCTCACACGAGTGCTGTGCAGCAGCAGTAGGGTTGCTTGTACATGGTCAGACACCTGTGGTACAAGCAGTCTTATCACCTGGGTAGCATCACATCACAGGAACTCGCTGAACTAAGGTGTACCAATGGCTCCTAATGGTGTGCAAGCACGTGTGGTGCCATAGAAAAAGTAGAGGGGGCGCTAGTCCAAGGTTATGCTGCTTCGGTCAGCAGTTACGCTGGTTTGAGTTGTTGGCTTCTGAGCAATTTGTACCCGACTTTGTAAGCTCTTTGAAGCACGTTAGCATTACCTCTCTGGTGTTATGTGCTCAATGGGTACACACAAACACTAATCACGCTGCACCAAAACCAATAAGTGCATACAAAAGTTAAATGGCAATCACCAACTGTAAGCTATGACTGGCTGAGCTATCAAGACTTCCCACACAGAAGCTGATGATGATAGTCATGCTTTCATTTTTGTAAGTGGCAGACGGTTGGGTACCACAACATAACAGTAAAACATAGATAGTGGTGCCTTTTCCATCTTTAATTCATCACTTTGATTTATTTATACCTCTTTTCTTATAGCTGAAATAATCTAAATAATAAACTGTTTTGTTGGTTGTGTTTTCCTTATAATGGCAGTAATGAAAGTGATCTTGAACATAATTAGAAGGTTGAAGTTTTGCAAAAATAGCTGCATAATGGTGCATGTCATTTGACTAGAAGACATATGTGTTAGAAGTGTGCGAATCTTAAAATTTTCAAATAGTGTTTGCTATTCGAAGTTCAGGGGAATTTAAGGGAAAAATGTGCTGTGACAAGTGGCCCATTCTTCCACATAGTACGCTTTGCCATATAACTCGCGTATACTGTGGCGAAGGTAAAACTCACTTGCTACGGTTAATACTCGAGTATTGTGGCAAAGTTAACAGTCGTGTACTATAGTAAAGCTAACTTTTGTGTACTGCGGCAAAGCTAACACTTGCACACTGCAGCGAAGTTTACAGTCATGTGCCGCGGTGTAGCTAACACGTGTACTGTGGCACAACTAGCACTTGTGTACTGCACTGCAATAAATTTGTTCTTTTTGCCCATGTTTAGCAGTACATTTCTCTATAATTTAATATGGTGTTATTTGAACAATATTTGAACATTACTTGAATTTGATTTGCACTCATAATTTTGCTATTTGCACATTTCTAATAGGTATTTTCAAAGTGAGACAGTAATTTACTACAAAAGCTACAAAATGTCGAAATTGTCATCCTAATTCAAATTGCAGAAACGCTGGTAGTAATTGCAGCATTTAAAGTATGCTAAACACCTCAGCTACTGTAATCAGTTCGTCCTTTTTATGCCATGGAAGCAATTTAAAATGGTGTAAACTGGCTTTGTTTTTATTGATGTCAGTATAATTTAGGGATGCTAGTGTGTTTATTTATTTTATGTATTCATGTATACATTTAGTGCCTGTTATGGATAGGGGTTGCACAAACAAAACAAGTGCATGCACAGTCTGCACTATGTTACTTTAAATGATTGTAAATGATGTAGAAAGGAGGCAAAGCAATGGAGAAACAGCATAAGGATCAAATAGTGTTATATACAGTGCTATCTTGTCGTGTGACAACGCAGCTCACATCTGTCATGCAGTCATGATGATTTCATTAGTGAGGCAATGGTTGCACCAATCAGGTCCATCTAAACAGGATCTGCTAGGGATCTTTGTGCATAGGATGCCGTGTCTGTTTCGTAGCGTTAGCTACACTGGCCGAGCTGGAGCAGTTTCGCGTGTTCGTCCGAGAGGCGTCTTTTAGGATGCTGAGTTTGTGTGGCTGCTCATGTTTATAAAACTGCAATGCTTACCAAACACTGCTGGCGCACCGGAGCTGCCGCCACTGCGCACTCCGCTGCCGCCACTGTGCACTCCGCTGCCGCCTCGCGTGCCTCGCCAGTCTGCGAATTCCAGAGGAGTGACGATATAGCCGCGGCAAACACACTGGCGCCAGGGCGTGCACAGCTGTGCGCCTCCGTTGTGCAGTCGCCGTCTGACATTGCGCGAGAGCCGCTTGATAGCACCTCTCAATTTGCGTGCCTGCAGAGACGTATCAGTGGCGATATACATACAGTGGGGAGGAGGAGGAGGGAAAGAAAAACGGTAAGACAGGGATGTCAGCCAGTTGTCAGACTGGCTGGCTGGCATTTGCGAGTGTGGTATAGCCATGGAGGAGGAGAGAGCCGTCTTTGTGGCAATAGAGAAACAACCTGGCGTTGAACAAAAATAAATATACATGCGTCACATGGTGCGTATACCGTGTGTGTGTTATTGAAGCAGCAGTCAGCATGATAATCAAGCTAATCCCAGACAACCAGGAAAGCTAAGAATAATCAGCTGAACCTTAGCTAATGCTACGTATATCCTGGGATAGCCGAGCTAAGGCACTGCAAAATTTTTTTAAGGTGTTAGTTCCATTTGATAGAACCTTATATGTTCTCACCCTTTTGTCATAATGTGTTCAGTGCAGGTATTTCATTTAAATTTGAATGAGAGGTAAGAAGAATTCCAAGGTGGAAACTAACAGAACCCAGTAGAATAAAGCGTATTGAGGAGTAGTTATAGTAACGCTGCATTTTTTACACTGGTTTATGGTTGAGCAAGTCACAAAAGCAGTTTTACATGTTTAGTCTTTCTATCTTAATTTCCATTTGCCATGTGTTGCGGCATTAAGTTAGTTTTGATAAATCAGACTTCCTGGCAGTGGTATCAGCAAGGTAGCTTATTTCAGTAAAATACCAGTAGGTTATTTCATTATGTGCTATATGGTCATCTATGAAAAGGTGTATTTGAAAGCACTTTGTGATATCATCTGTAAAAAGTAGCGGTGGACCATAGACAAACCCTTCAGGAACTTCTGAAGTGATGTGGGTGGTTAGAAAAACGGTTGTTTATTTTGACTGAAATCTGTTGAGAATGTTTCAAACTATTGGCATTGTTATAGTCTAGCTTTGTGTTATTATTAAGTCATGTAGTGATGATTATGATGGGTTCACACCTAGTTGTGTGTGGCTACTTGTCCTTTGTGAAACATGGACTTGTATCCTGAACTCGAGTCAGTTGAAGTATGACCTTATAGGGCTACAAAGCAACTTAGCGCATATAAATAGATATGTTTATTGAGAGCTTGTACGACCACTGCTGTCCAGGACCTCACATTTAGTCTATTAACAATCTCAGGAGTGGTGCCAGTGGCGCTGGGCAAAAGGGTGCCTCAGGAAATGGTGAAGAATGCCCCCGGGGCTTCCAGCCGTACCGTGGTTCGGCCGAGGAGCTACGGCATCCCACACTGGGCACACTGCATCCCATGTCACCTTTTGATGCTGGCGCTTACCCGTACCACCCAACACCATTCCTTGCACCTCACCTTGCACATCCAGCATACAGGTGAGCTAGCATTTAGGGAAAGAATGAAGAGAACACCGGTTTCTGTCATAGCATTCACATGTTAACTGTGGAATCATATGGCTGTTTGCAAACAGGTTGGAAGACCCACTATATCAATACAATTTGTTGAGGCCTGGGCCACCCATGGTATCAGCCCCAGCCATCCCTCCCTTCTATCGGTATCCTGTGCAACAGCAAGCACCCCCACAGCAACCCCAGCAACAGCAGCGACAGCAGCCGACACCACCATCACTACCAGTGGGGCCTCCACGAACGGATGAGTCCAAGGAGGAACAGTCACGGCTTTTGCTTCTTTCATCAGCCAAGAGAGCTTCTGACTCCTCATCACCATCCCTTGGCTAGTATCTTTTCTTATTCTGTGTTTGTCATGATTGCCATCTGATGTTTACATAGTGGCATGCTAATGAAATGGTCAAAGCTGACATGAGTTTGGGGATGATACGAGTCTTTTGTAGTCTTTTAGGATGCTGAGTTTGTGTGGCTGGTCATATTTATAAAACTGCAATGCTTACCAAACAATGCGTGCTGTATAATATGCATATGAACCAGTCTTCTTCGTCTCTTGAAAGACATTTCTCCCCAGGTGTGAGTTGCGTGCCCCAGCTTAAAGCTTCAGAAGACGTCCTGATTGTTCTTTTCTCTTGGTTACTGCTCTGTGGAACTTTTCCTTACTACCAAGTCCTGAATTTATGTATAGTAGTTTCACATGACAGTCTGGATTCTTATGTGCCTCCTCAATGTTCGGCACCAGACCTGTGCTTCCATGGCCTCTTTCATGAGCTGTGCTGATCATCCACATGCAGTTCAGTGGTTCCAAAAAGACCTTAGTCTTTAACAGCGATCATTGCACTTAAATATGTGGTATCATACACCATAGGTCGGCAGTGTAGGGGAACACTCACTCACACTCACTCACCCAAATTTTTCCAGCATCCGCACTCACTCGCACTCGCACTCACCTCCACTCACACTAACTTGCACTCACTCGCACTCGCACTCACTTCCACTCACACTCACTGGCGCTCACTCGCACTCGCACTCACTTCCACTCACACTCACAAGCACTCACTCGCCACTCGCACTCACCCTCCACTCACACTCACTGGCACTCACTCGCACTCGCACTCACTTGCACTCACGCTCACAAACACTCACTCGCACTCGCACTCACCTCCACTCACACTCACTTGCACTCACTCGCACTAGCACTCACTTCCACTCACACTCAAAGGCACTCACTCGCACTCACACTCACTTGCACTCACTCGCACTCACTTCCACTCACACTCATTGGCACTCACTCGCACTCTCACTCACCTCCACTCACACTCACTTGCACTCACTCGCACTCGCACTCACTTCCACTCACACTCATTGGCACTCACTCGCACTCGCACTCACTTCCACTCACACTCACTGGCACTCACTCGCACTCGCACTCACCTCCACTCACACTCACTTGCACTCACTCGCACTCGCACTCACTTCCACTCACACTCATTGGCACTCACTCGCACTCGCACTCACTTCCACTCACACTCACTGGCACTCACTCGCACTCGCACTCACCTCCACTCACACTCACTTGCACTCACTCGCACTCGCACTCACTTCCACTCACACTCATTGGCACTCACTCGCACTCGCACTCACGTCTATGAAATGAGTGCGAGTGAGTGTGCCGACCTATGCAGGCATCTGCGGCAAATAGAGTGACACGAGTTTTTCCTCCCGGGTAGAATAAACGTCAGCGGTGCCAGTACACTGCGCAGGTTTCACCTGGTCGCCGACCTAACTCGGCACTACGCGCACCTCTTCAGTCGCGCGTACATCTCGAACTGTGAGCGCTGTCTAATGTATCAGAGACAAGAACACATAGTATTTCGCGACTGTCCCCCATTCGTGCCACAGCAGTAGACGGCGGCCACTAGGCTGGCTGATATGGGAGTACAAGCAATAGATGAAAGCTGTATTTCACCCGAAATAGGGGACCATACCGAATTACCAAATGCTGCAAGGTCATTTTTTCAATAGAAATGGACCGGATGCTAGACGTTCGGTACCACTGCGCAAAGTTGCGGATTATGAAAAGCGACTATTAAACTTAGAGGCAACTAAAGTGGCTTCTTTCCATTATGCGACTATTAGACCTTTATCATAATCTTCGAGTGCATTTCCCTGCACAGCGTATTCGTCCGACTAATGGCGGCCCCTGTCACGTTTCAAGTAGAGGCGAGGTCCCAGTTACCCGTGCTGGGGTTTGACTATTGCCAGTGTTTATGTCAAGAGAGCCGGGTCGACATTTTCCGCGTCACAGCACATTGTTTTGCAGAAGTGAATAGCTGCCATAAGTTGGGCTAGTTGGTATCAAGCGTAATGAAATATGATTACTGGCGTCCATGTCCCTTTTGCGCAAGCAGTCATGTCTTATTATGTATATACGGATCACTCATTCTTATCCCCATCCTCATGCTTCATCACTCTTCTTCCCCTGTTGCGTTGTCCCCGAAGTAGAGTAGAAGGCCGGGGCGTACTAGATCAGGCCACCCTCTCTACCTGTCTCCAGTGTATTGGACTTCAAGTACGCGAGTATGTAGCTTCATTATGAAACTGAGGTTGCTTCGATGTAACGTTGCTCACTGTGACAGATTATGCACTGCATTGTGATGTTGTTCATTATAACGATTATGTTAATATTTCATGCGATATTTTCTTTGAAGGTCACTTAGGTCAGTATTCATTGTCACTTGATTGATGCTTTTGGTAGTCTTTTCAAGCTTGCCTCTTTACATCAGCTGATGTCCTAGGCAAATTTTCACTTTGATACCTGGGTCATATTTGAGTTCCTTTGTTCATACTCATTGATTTTATGTGGCGAAGATACTGCATAACATGACTGAAAGCGGCTATCACACAGTCATCCATTATGCTGTCTGTGCTCATATAACAGGATGCGCTGCTCTCATGCTGAGAAATGCATTGTCGTTTGGCTTTTGATTATTGTTACTAGTGCGCTTTCTGTAAGCCTCTAGTCGTTAATAAGTTCCAGATATATTTAAATTACTTCTTCTGCAGTTCCTTTTGAATATTTGTGGTTTTGTTTTCTTCACATTTCTCTTTTTTTAAACTACCATAAGTTAGTTTCTCAATGAAATGTTGAATAAAATGTTGTTGACGTCATGATCATTGGCAGTGGGGCCTCCTTGTCAGGCCGCTTGCCAAGAAACTTTCTATCCTTAACTGTAGAAAGATATGTCACTACTGTTTTTGGTAGATTTGCTTCATACTATACAAAGTACATGCTATATTGATTTTTGTATGCATGACAACTAATTGTGACCTAAATGCTAAGACTGATGAAGCCTTTGCAGACAACTGTGTGCCTACCTTACTGCACTATTGCTCTGTTGCACTCAATGCTAGTGCCTTGACCCACCAGAAAAAAAAGAAAGTTCCACGCAAGTGCGACACGAGCACTTCTTCCTAGGACGAAAGTATTCAGGTGGGCTGGCACTAACCCCCACTCTGCAGCACCCTAAACCTTATCGTACAGCTGGTAACGTAGCAGGTCGCAGCTACTACCATAAGGCAGGGACGACGTCCGTGGATCGTGGGTGCCCCCCAAAATTATTATCCCGTTGACACCTTCAGAACCACAGAGTTAATGCCTTAGGGGTGCAAAAAATGCCTTGGCGTCATTTGAACCCCTAAGGCGTTAGCTCTGAGGTCACATTATCATTTATATATTCTGAGGGTGGCAACCAGACCAAAATTTTGGTGGGCGCGCCCAGTTCCCGAGCACGATTCCTGCTTCTTTTTCAGATTACGGCTAACATTTCAGGAACAGCTTTTTGATGACGCACGTGCAAGTCTTTGAACGGATTCAGAAATCCCGGAAAATGGGATTATTGGTGTCTCCTCGAAGCCGTCGAAAAGACCACCTTTTTGAAGACGCATGTGCAACGAGCCGGACATCAGACGATATACGACGCATCCAGGACTAAGGCTTCTTACGCGTGCCGTCTGCAACGTTAACGTCTAGGATATCCGTTTCAAAGTCGTCATACATCCTTTGTATGCTAGCTGGGCAGGAGAGTACCAAGACCGTGGCATGTAAATCAAGCCGCTCATGCCATACATGCCATGATTTTCATGTTATGACCTGTCATTTATGTTCGTCATGCAGTCATGTTGTGCCATACTGATTTTCGTATACATCCCATTAACGAAACGGCCCAAGAGAGCACCAAGACCGTTTCATGTAAATCATGCATGTCATGATTTTCATATAATGACCTGTCATTTTATTCGTCATGCAGTCATATGGCATAGCGATTTTCGTATACAATCTATTAACGAGACGGCCACGGATACATACATACATACATACATACATACATACATACACACATACATACCACTCACACTCATTGGCACTCACTCGCACTCACACTCACTTCCACTCACTTGCACTCATTTCCACTCACACACACTGGCACTCACTCGCACTCGCACTCACTTCCACTCACTTGCACTTGCACTCACTTCCACTCACACTCACTTGCACTCACTCGCACTCACACTCACCTCCACTCACACTCACTGGCACTCACTCGCACTCGCACTCACTTCCACTCACACTCACTGGCACTCACTCGCACTCACGCTCACCTCCACTCACACTCACTTGCACTCACTCGCACTCGCACTCACTTCCACTCACGCTCACTGGCACTCACTCGCACTCGCACTCACTTGCACTCACACTCACAAGCACTCACTCGCACTTGCACTCACCTCCACTCACACTCACTTGCACTCACTCGCACTCGCACTCACTTCCACTCACACTCATTGACACTCACTCGCACTCGCACTCATTGACACTCACTCGCACTCGCACTCACTTCCACTCACACTCATTGGCACTCACTCGCACTCGCACCCACTTCCACTCACACTCACTTGCGCTCACTCGCACTCGCACTCACTTCCACTCACACTCATTGGCACTCACTCGCACTCGCACTCACGTCTATGAAATGAGTGCGAGTGAGTGCACTCATGAGTGAGTGCGCTGACCTATGTCATACACCCAGTAAGCCTGCTTTCGTAGGGCCCTAATTGTGACATTTTCTGAGCTGTCTCTGTGCAGTGGAACCTAATTCAGGATACAGTTAAAACTGGCTGTAACGAACCTTGACATTATGAAGTTTTTTGATTCCCCCACAAAGTGGCAGTGGGAGACACCCTTGATATAACAAATTTCCCCTTCCAACAACCTCGTAATTTTGGATCGAACACCAAATTTTAGCATGAGCAGCATCCACTCCCGTGGCTACCCCACCAACGACGGAGTGCGAAGCGATGTCATGGCAAATGGCTTGCACACAGCTGTTGCGGCAAATTTGCTTCTGCAGAGTGCTGCCAGCAAAACACCAGGTGGGGGGATGCTTGTCTGCGTGGGCCCCACTTCCTTCTAAGCTCCCCTGCATCACTTGAGCCGGCGGGGCAGTTCTTGCCGCCGCAGCTGTGTAGTTTCCTCCTCCCTCCAGACCTCTTAATGTGTTCCCAGTCGGTTGCGTGCCACCACTCACTACTGTAGCTTTCCATGTCTGTTTTTTACTTTTTTATTTATTGATCATGTGGTTCGCATTCACTTTTCTTTTTAATTTTCTTTTACATGGTGCACGTGCATGCTAGTTGACTACTGTATCCAGGCATACAGTCACTTAGGCATATGATTGCAAGGTTGAGTGCAGCTGCATTTCGATGGAGGTGAAATGTTGAGGCCTGTATACCGTGTGATGTCAGTGCCTGTCAAAGAACTCCAGTTCGTCAAAATTTCCAGAGCCCTCCACTATGGCATCTCTCATAATCATATCGCAGTTTTTAACTTTTATCATGATTTTACTAGTGCAATCTGTAGTAAAGTCCTACCATAATGATTTTGATGCAATTTATGAAAAGCTTTGTTGTCACTGAAACTTAAATATAGGCCACATAAATAACTACACTAAAACCTCTCTAACTTGGATAATTGGGACTCCTCCCGTCTTTCTGGCAAGCATATGCATTATATAATGTCGTCAAACTCTCGATAATTAAGACACATTTTTCTGCACTGTGGTTAATTTGTACGATCTCCAGTTCTTGCTGCATGCAAAGCGTCACATAGGTGTGACATAAAAGACCAAAAGCGACCATAGTGAGCAACCAAAGCAAAGGGGCAAAGTTTGCGTTGACGTAGTCATCACTGAAAATTGTGCAGGATTTTTACAGAGAAAGCAGAATGTCTCATGTTTAGCTGTGTCTTTTGTACTATATAGCCTTGCATTTGTGGCATATGACACCATGTTCACCACATGACCTCTGAACTGCCTGGTCACCATACACAATGCTTTCAAGAGCTACTGTGGTTCCATCTGCAGCAGTTGTGGCAAGCAGTTGTTTCGCTTTTGCTCCATGTGCATTGGCTGTGTATACACTGGCCTTGTAGCTGCAGTGCCCCGTGGGTGTCATCCACAGTCGCATCAATAGCTATGAAAAGTGGTTCTGTCTCAACAATGCAGTGTGCACATAATGTTAGGGACATTGTCAAAGCTGTTGCAATTGAAGACTTATTTTACTACGGCCCATAATGCTAGTATCGAACCCTTTTGGTTGCATCGTGATGGCTGGACAACCTGTTGCTGGCCAGCACACTGGCAAAAAAGATAACTAGGCCCATAGTGAAAAAAGCATGTGTCAAATAAGGACAAGTCTTGCATCACAGCTGTACTACAAAGGAGGTTATGGGCAGTCACTGTAATGTTGAGCTTCTGTCCGAATTTCAGGGCAGTATCAGGGCAGTACTCCTCTATATGGTCGCATCTGTGAAAACTTTGTTGAAATGAAAAAGACATTTTGGAAAATTATTTATCATAAAGAGGTTTTTTATTATTTTTTATGGCCAGCTGGTGGGGAGTGTAAAAAACTTTTTATTGATGTGGGCTTTGGTGTTGCAGGGTTTGCATGTACTGCATTTTTGTTAACAAGGAACAAATGTTTGTCCTAAAGAGTATGTAAACATTGGCATGACAGAAGTGCTAATTGGATGCCTCATTATTCTTTTTGTAGGCTCATCTCACTCTGGAGGAGGCCATGAACCATTGCGAAGCCCCCCATCTCTTATGACTCCCCTGAACCTGGCCACAAGCCATTCAGGGCCTCCTCCCCAAACGCAAGGACCACTTGTCTCTCAACAGTCCTTTTCAGAGCATCTCAGCCATCCGGCTAACGCAGAGCCCTGGCGGCCTCTAGCCAATGATGTGCCACCTCTCCACCACTTACAGGTATTGTGTGGTTTGTCTATTTATTTTCCACTTTACTTTGCAACAATTACTATTTTTTACGTTAATCTAAACTTGAAAGGTGCTTTTATGAAACTACCCATACAGGAACGTACCTTGAATTGTATTTGGAACCATGCTTATTGCATAATGAAAGGTTCTCTCTTTCACCTATCACCGTGCAGAAAGGTCCAACCACGGGTCAAGTAAGATATACAGGAAAGTCAGCCTTTTATCTTGAAAAATAAGGGTGTGCATCTACGGGACGATGTGCATAGCATCAAAGGTGGAAGGGGCACAGTGGCAAGATTTAGCAGCACAGAAGGGTTGAAAGACTCAGGCTACAAATGCATTGTATACAGATATTAAAGGTGCAGCATGTCACTGTAATGTCTTGGCACAGTGCATTGCATTAGAGCTACAGTGTTCCCCGTGCATTATGAGTAGTTTAGTACTATCCATGCAAGCATGCACTGCTATGAAGGACTACGTGTTTCACTGTACTGACACATTCTACTCATGGCTGTAGTTTGAGTATAAATTGGTATTGGCTTTGGATTGCTAGAAGTTCCCCCTCATGTGGCATTATATTCATGCAAATATCAATCCTTTTTTTGACTCTACATGACTAAAATAGCTTTAGTCCGATATGTGATATCATGATATCACATTAATTGGCTTAATTAGGTCAGTGGAAATGACACAAATTGTGTTTCTAGGAAATGTCTCTAGGAAGCGAGGTATTAACACAGTTGCAAACACACTTGAATCTTGTTTTAACAAAGCCAAAGGGAGACTCAGAAATACTTCATTAAGCATATCCAATATTTCATTATACATAGCCTTTATTGCAGTACCTGCCATTTAGGTAAAAAATTTTAATGTATGAAGAAGGCAGCATTACGACCCACCATAATGCCATAAAGCCACATATGCGATGAGATTTTGTCAAAGCATTTTAAAAAATGTTGTGGCCTGTGCAGAATATGCAGAACAGTGGCAGCATAAGCTAGATTTTGCTGGGTGCTTTCTCATTCTTCTTTTTCAATCTTGTTCTATTCCTGCTTCTCCTGCTCTCACCAAGTGGTGAGAGTCAGTCAGGAGTGTAGTGGCACTGCTCCTGTTGAGCTGGGTGCAAATCTGCACATGCATGAAGTTTTTTTCCTTTTCCTTCCTCACTGAAGCTAATAGCAGTTACAAACACTGGCGGCGGCGGCAGTGTGTATCATCACCAAATTCGGCCATTGTAATGAGCCAACAACAGCTTATGCTGTACAAATCTACAGCATTGATACCATGTGACTCGGCACCTGCCACAACAGCCTTTATGGCGGGTGTGCTCTGCTCCAATGCAGCGGTCTTTTGCTTCCATTTTACACATGACTATTCACTGCAGAAATGGTGATGCTGTCGTACAGTCAGCAGCAGTCTTATTCTACTGCTGCTTCACGTCCTTCTCTTCTTCCTCTTCCATTGTCTACTTTTTTTCTGTGTTCCCTTCTTTTCCTTTGTCTTCACACAGGCCGTCATCTTTTCTTTTTCTTTATTGTCTACTTCTGCAACTTCTTCCTCTTCTTCTTTGTTGTCATCTCCATTCTCTTTTTTTTTTTTTCCCGCCTCCTCCCCATTGTTAGTCGTCTTCGTTGATGAAGGCACATGTATGAAGTTTTTCTTTTTACTAAAGCTGATAGCTATTACGGACAGCAACGGTGGCGGCGGTGGCAGACACCATCACCACTAATTTCAGGTATTGTAATGACCCCATAGCTGCTTACACTATAAAAATTTTTCTCATTAATGAGTAGACATGGTGTACAACCTAGCACGCCAGCTTGTGTGCCCCAGGTTGCTATGACGCTGATGCAATCTTGGAGGCTCTGCCTAGCCACATCAGCATTTGGTAGCATTCGTGGGTGGTTCTAACAGCAGAAGTGGGTGGATTTACCACAGCATGCAATCAACTGCTCATGATCGCCTCTTTTCCGTTTTTCTGCTGCTGGCTGTCTCCACTCCACAGTTAGGCATGAGCTCTGACATTGCTGCGATAGAATCTCAGAGGCCATTCTTTGATACCTAGCTGCTACATTATCAGAGGCCAGGTCCTGACTGCACTTAGCTGCGCTAGCCTGTGCAGCACACGACAGTGGGAGTGAGAAGGAGACAAGGGGGGGGGGGGTTGGTGAAGGCGATTGTGACAGCGTACTAAAAGGCAGCAGTACAAGCAATTGGTGTGTACTGCTGCTTGCGCATGGCTACGTGCGGCAATGTGTGGCTACTTTATCGGTACGTGGAATTGCTGAACAGCTGCCGAGTGCCATGGAAAGGACAAATTCTGCAGATTTTTAGTGTCAGTGATGACTTTAGTTTGTTATAGCCATCGGAAGGTGAATTTCACTTTGTTAGAACAAGGTTTTAAATGCATGTACCTCTATGAGAATTTTCAAGGGGCATTTAAAATGCTTTGTTATATCCTATTTTGTCATAACAAGGTTCTAGTTCATACTGTATCTACATGTGTACTGAACCCACTTTTCATTTTCAGGAAAGGTAATGTCAGTATGTTGAGAAAAAGAAAAAAAAAGGTCATGGCAGATGTCTAGAAGCTGAAATTTTGTTTTATGTTGTTGTGAAGAAACCGGCCATCAAAAACTTGTACACATACACATTGTAACAATGCCGTATTTACTCGCATAACGAACACACTTTTTTTCCCGAAAGACAGAAGGAAAGTTGGGAGGTGCATCTATTATGCGGGGTAAATTTTGCGAAAACATTTTTTGGATTGATTAAAACATTTTAACGTGCAAGAAAGACGGCGTTGTGATCCGTGGTATTGCTTACAGCAATTTGCGCGATGAAATCTAATTTTGAAAACAGTAAAAAACAGCCATATGGCGACGGTACCACATGACTCGGCGCCCGCTGCGACAGCCTTATGGTGGCGGCATTTTATTCCATTACGATGGGCTTTCGCTTCCGTTTAACGTGTGGTTCGCCGACAGTGCCGCGACACCGGGAAAAATGGAGACACTGTTGAATGTTCAGCAGCAAAAAAAAAACGAATGAGCGGCATGCAGCAGTCTTCATCGCTCATAGAGTTTATAGTTTCTATGTTGCCATGGGTCCCGCCCATAATGACGACGCCACAGTGTGCACGATCCAAAGGCCAATGACGTCGCTGTGCTGGCTTGTGGCCAACCAAGGTTGCTACATCGCCCATAAAAAAACGCCCAGCCACATCAGTGTTCGCAGGCGGCCTAAATGGGAGGATAGATGTTTTCTGTAACCGCAAGCAGAATGGCTCATTATCACATTTCTCCCGCATATCTATGTAGAGCTTATCAGTTGAACGCATTAAGCACGATGTCCGAGGTTGCCACAATGCAACTCGGAGACCACACCCTGACCGCTTAGGCTTAGCTGTGCTAGCCTGTGCAGCACGCATGGCGGCACACCGCGGCGAGCGGGAGGAAACTGCAATAGCACGGCGGAATGCAGCATTGCGAGTAAATGATGTTACCGCTCCTTGCATGTGGCTGCACCCGGCTATGCCTGGCAACGTGTGCCAGTTTTATCGGGATGTGGTAGTTACGAATCGCAACGCTGAACGGCTCGGGAACACCGCGGATTGAGTGAAGTGGGAAAGCCACAGTGTGGCCGTTCGCAGGACTGCAAGAGTTCAAAGTTGAGGGTGTGTTTATTACGCGGGAGAAAAGAAAATCCGGAATTTGACTACCAAAGGGGGGAGGGGGGGTGCATTTATTATGCGAGTGTTCATTATGCGAGTAAATACAGTATTTCCTTTTATGCATCTCACTAGCTGCTTATGTTTCAGCAATCCTGCCTGGAACTGTTGTCCCATTTTAGTGCATTAACCTCATTGTCCACCTGCTGCAGGCATAAAAAGCACAAGCATAAATAATGCCATGATTTCTGACTGTGGCCTGCACATGATCCCGAGTCAGTTTGTGGAGAACTGCACAGCCTTTACTCCGGCGCCTCTTGACGTTATCTTTGTTCTTCACAAAAGGAAACTTTTCTTGGTTTGGCCGTGTAATTGTATGGACATCCCCCCCTCCCTGCCTCTCATAGAAAGACGACGATTGTCCTCTAGTTTTTGCCAGTAGCACATGGGCACCACAGGGTTGCTTTTGGGAGAATTTGAAAAGTAGCCAGAACTGAAGCTAAAGGTAGCCAAAATAGCCATGCCACTAACCAGAACTCAAGCTAAAGCTAACCAAAATAGCCATGCCACTTAATGTTAGTGCCAAGTTTGTTGCCAAATAAATAGAAATGATATTATGAATAATTTTTATTATTAAACACCAAACAGTGTTATTTTTAATGAGCAAAGACAGAATTGGGGGGCAAATTTTACCTCATACTGTTGGCCCTCAAAGAGAAGGTAAATTGTAAATATATTTATTTATTTTTATTTATTTTATTTACATATACTGCCGTCTCTTTGCGAGACATTGCAGGGGTGGGTACAGAATTTGCTTGGAAATCAGGCATAACATAAAACAAATTAGCATACAAGGGAACGCTAAACTGCGTGATTTAACAAGCATATAAAAAAGCAAGTTATACAAATGCGCATATAACAAATCAACATTGCATCAAAAACACTTGTTAGATGGTAGGAAAGAGGCACAAGTATACAAATAGCGCACCACGCATTAGAACTCCAGAGGCACATGCTGATGAATTTTTTCTGCAAATTGTGCGGTAGGTAACTGGCGAAGTGCGCCGTCAAGACCATTCCAGAGTTCGACTGTGGATGGGAAAAATGAGTATTTAAAACTATTTAAACGTGGGCGGAATGAGACAAGATTAAGGGGGTGATAGCTTCGAGTAGCTCGAGTAGGACGCTTCACAAATGAAACTGGGGCCGCGATTACCGACGATTCATGTACAATCTTATGTAGAGTGACAAGCCGTTCGCACGTGCGTCGGTGTGCTAGTGTTTCGAGCGATAAGTTATGTGCATGTGATGAAGGAGAAAAGTGGCGATCATATCTGCTATATATAAACCTTATGGCTTTCCTTTGCAAAGATTCCAACTTGGCTACGTCACAAGAGAGGTATGGGGACCAGACAACTGACGCGTACTCCAAGATTGGCCTGATTAGGGTTTTATATGCAATTAATTTGCAGTCCTTAGTAGCATCCTTCAATGTACGGTTTAAGTAGAATAGTTTACGAAGAGCTTTCGAGTGAGTGCGGTCTATGTGTTTCTGCCATTTCAAATTATGTGTGAAAGTCACCCCAAGGTATTTAAACTCATCTACGTGTGTAATGTTAATATAAAGAAATGAGTATCTTTAAAGGCGCTTGTACATAGCCTACCTAAAGGAAATAAAGTTCCTGCCATAGTAATTTTTGGAACATTCGAGGCAACAAATCAGTAGGAACATGAAAGTTTAGAGTAGGGGTGTGCAAATATTTGAATTTTCGATTATTTTTCAAATACCGTTTGCTGTTTGATTTCATTTGTGCCTAAATTTTACTAGTCGAACAATTCTAACTCTGTAATTAAGGGGCAAAACATGCTATGTGTGGTGACATTTGGCCCATTCCCTCATTTTTTGCATTTCACAGCATAACACTCGTGTACTGCAGCAAAGCTAATGCTTGTATGCTGCGGCGAAGCTACCATACGCATACTAAGGTGAGGCTGATGCACGTTTAACGTGGCAAAGCTAGCAGTTGTGTACTGCAGAGAAACTAACACATGTACTGCGGTGAATCTAAGAGTCATCTTGAAAAGTTTGAACTAAGTGCGAATGACACACACACACAAGAAGAGGTGAAGTGGGCAGGACTGCAAGTTCAAACTTTTCAAGCTGTAAGACCAACTAGTCCAGCAGCTTGACCTACTCAAGCATATAGCAGTCATTTACTACGGCAGAGCTAACATTCGTATGTTGCAGCGAAGGTAACACTTGCACACTGCGGCAAACCTAACATTCATGTACTGCAGTGGAGCTAACACTTGCATACAACAGTGAAGCTAACACTCATATACCACGGAGAAGCTAATACGTGTAATGAGGTGCAGCTAACCCATGCATATGAACAGTTCTTTGTTGGAGTCTTCTTTAGGACTTACTGTTCCTTTTCCAGGTATTACATTGTGGGAGCACACTCGTGCTCCCACGTAAATCTGCTTTATTATTTTTTTTTTGCCCATATTTAGCACCAAATTCCTCTGTGATTGAACATGGTATTAAAAATATTTGAAAATTGTTTGATTCGATATGCACCCAAAATTTATTAATCGAATTTACATTGCACTAAAAATTTTGCCACTTACACAGTTCTAATTAAGAACTTTTCTTTAATCCATTAACTTAAGTAGATTAGTAGAACTACAGTGTAATGCCACTCCAGCTTCATGTAGAGAAATTTGGTGGAGGGTGTGAAGTCCAGCTTTAATTTGTTGCGGATTTCCACTTTATGATGTCAACACGCACTGTACAGCAGCATTAGGAACTGCTGTTCATCATCAGCATAGGTGGCAGCTGCCTGCTAGTAACGTGCCTACATTCAGTCAGCCTGTCTTTGTAGTTGCGCCACATTTTGAGGTACCTTGATGTGCACCAAATTGCTCCATGTGCACATATGTGCTTATGTGCCTCAGTGTGTACATGCTCATTATGGACACTGTGGCCATTACGGCAAACAATTTTTGGAAACAAGTAATAGTCCTTAGGCTTTCATGCTATTTTGTGCGTAAATAATTAAAAAGAAGATGGCTGCTAAAGTGCACCATATTAGAAGTTCAAGGTAGCCAAAAAATGGCCATGGAGCCAACGTAAAATTTTCGTCACCAGAGGGAGTCAGAAACTGGCCAATTTGCCACAAAGTAGCTACAAATGGTAGCCATGGTGCACCATATTGGCACTGCAGTGCCGTCTAACTGCGCGCTTCCCATGCTCCAATGTATGCTCACCAACTTTGGTCTTATGGGGGGCATTGGTCACGAGGTGAAAATTTTTTATTATTGATCCTGGACACATGTATTCTTCAAGGAATATTCAACTTTGTTTACTGATTACCAACATCTAATTATATTTTCTTTACACGAATCCAAGAAAGTTACAGTTATTATTATCTTATAAATTTGGTGTGGGACTTGCATAAAAAGCAATACATGAAAGCGCTAAAACTTAACAGATATTTTCCTGAATCTTCCAGTAGTGCAAATATGCAGTTTCATGCTTGTATCTATATTCTAGTCAAAGTTATGAAGTTCTGATGTCTAGCTGTGAATTTTCATTTGAGATTTCTACATGTTTCCAAATGTTGCGGTGTCCTAAAGCACTGTATCGTAGTTTTCTTGCACACTCTAATTCAAGCAAAAAAAAAATTTAATGAGTATTAGCGACACGTACTGAAACGTTCCATTCATCCATCAAAAGAGTATATTCGAGTTCTGCTTGTATATACCTCTGTTGGCCTAGTGTGGTGCACTTTGCGGGCTTGGTAGAATGTATGGCTTGTTTGGCTGACACACAGGTAACAAAGGAGAACTTTCAGTCACTGCCAGCGTCTTTCACATCTGCCATGGCTCCTGCTGCTGTGCGGCAGCCATCAGCAGCCTCACTGAGGCCAAGTCTTCCGCTAGCACAGTCTCCACCACCGTCTTCCACATCAAGTCCTGTTCCAGTTCGGCACTCACCAGTTCGGCTTGATGCCTCAACATCAGAGCAACGGCATACAGAGCAACTCCCACTGGTGCTTAGCCGACTAGACATAGCTGAGCAGCGCAGAAAGGAAGCCCGGGAAAGAGGCTCAGCTGAAAGCGACTCTGAGGAAGGTCAGTGGTGGTTTTCAGGTCATGGCATTTTAGTCTAGTCAGTTGACGTCTTTACCCTGCATGTATGGTGCATCCTGAGAGCTGGCTTATTGAGTGGCGGCATACCAAAAGGGATTGTAGAAGAAGTTCATTATGTTATGTGTCATTAGCATTACTACATTTTTTAAAAATGTAGGCACCCTGTGAATCTGTAATAATCACACTTGGGAAATTATGTGGTGCCTGTTGTGCTTAAGTAATAAAGGACACAGTATACCACAATGTAAACCAATAAAGATGGCATTTATTTGTCAAAAGGACAGAATGCTGAGCGAGTTGGTAAGGGCCCATAGTGAAAGGACAGGCGTGCAAACCACACCTGTTCTTTTCATTATGGACCATTCCTGAGCATGCAGAGATAAGCTAGTGTTGTGTTTCTTTTCTCGTGTCAATGCTCCGCTTCAGTTGATAGTCAGTGTTCGTGTTGTCCACTTCTTCCCCCTTCTGTCTGTGTTTTGCACGCGTGTTCATTTCACTATGCATTTGTTTGTGCCCCTTACCTAGTAAGCCCACTAACTGAATTATACAACCAATGGTATGCCAATGTAACACGAAATCAATGATGTTTGACTCACCACAAGATATTGAGCAACTAAAGTTCACTCATGCCGGAAAACAAAGCCTACGTGGTTCGGAACTTATGTGCCATGAATGATGGTACAACCAGGATGGAATGGGAAGGCACCTGCAGGATCATCCCAGCAAAGCCTGTTGCAATTGTGCATGGGAGAGTTGACTGCAAGCAATGACGTCCCAAGCCAAAGAGAGTGAGGACTGTTCCTGATGGTCTAGCATATCCTCAGCGCCATGTGGCGCCACCACAGGAACCCTGGCGCCATTTCCACTGCTGGGGCATGCCGACAATGACATCATACGCTAACGTCCCACAGCAAAGTCGGCTTAGAGAACATGCAAGCATCATGTGGTAAAGACAATTTATCAGGGGGTGCGAGTAGCATCCACACAAAATACATTTGCAGGATGTTGATATTTAGGAGGTCTGTAAAATAGGCAATTTTTTTTAATATCAAAATTGATATACAATCTGTTACTCAAAGTGCAGTCACTGAAGGATTTTGTTATATGAAAAGGGTGGCAAGATTGGTAGAATAATAGGGAAGTATAAAAAATAAAACAACTAATTTTAATAGCATTTGAAAAAAGCATTTTGTTGAACTGTAGATCTGACTGCGCTGACTTGATGTTGCACTGGTGAAGTCCTCTTGACAGTAGCTATATAAAGCAAATGTAAAGCTGAAGAAAGTGCACGTCCTGTGATAATAAGCATGAAATGTTAAGCAAAGCTGTCGTGCTCATTTTGCTACCATGGCTCATCAACAAAAAAAGGGGTAAGTCATGTACCGCGGACACAGACACAGGAGGAGAGAACCATACGACACGGACATTTACTACCATATCAGATGTAAGGGCACAAACGATGTTTACACAAAACTTACCTGCGCGTGCTCAGATATGATAGTGTCACCTGTCAACCCGACACACATGCAGGTCTATGCGAGATGCTTAAAGGAGTACTGCCACGAAAATTTTCAGTTGGCGTTTTTTTGCATCAAATGAAAGGCCAAGCCCTCCAGAGCCCAGAAAAACGTACTGGTAAGCGTGAGCACGCCTGGAAAATTTATTTACAGCATGCCTTTAAAAGCTGGTTTTGGTTCCTACTGTAGCCTGACGTCAATATACAATATGTGCATAGTAACGAGCCCCTCGTGACGTGCTCTCACAAAAAATCATGACGATTTCGCCCAGTGGTCTCGCGCACAGCACCTGTAGCAAGTGCGGGGTCAATGATGTACAAAATTTGGTATAGCGACACCGCGATGACAGCAAATACTTCGGCACAGTGCTAGATGCAGCGTACAGCACGCACATTTGGTGTCGGCGAGGCTCCGCAGCCCGCGATAAGCGGAGGTGGCCTCCGAGACCTCCGCGGCATTTCAGGGGCAAAATGCCGGCACCATAGCAACCTTGCCTTCCGATTATACGCGGGCACACACAACGATAGTGGGTAGTTCGACTTCGCTCGCTTGCTTCACGGGCGCTCTCAACTACGGCGACTGAACGGCGAGAGCAGACGGCCGAGAGTGATGCGCAAGTGGCCATTTTGCATGTTTTTGTACCTGATGTCATCACAACTTGCCGTACTGCGGCGTGAAGTTACCAAAATTTGTACTGTAGCCTGACATCACACCAGTGTCAATGTCAGTAGGCACGACATGTGAAAATTGACTTTGATGTCAAATTAAAATATCAGCATTTCCTGAGCTTAACATTTGCTCGGAGTTGTCAACGCATACAGGAGAGTTGTATGGTGGAATAAACTCAGCTTCGAAAATTGGTGTCAGTACTCCTTTAACATGCCTCTTGGGGATACCCTTAACATGCTGTGTGTGGCAACGACTCTTCTAGAAAGAGAAAAACCCAGTGTTGTGGTGCAGGCAACCTCACTTCTGCTCCTATGCCAGGAGTGACTCGCCAAAAAAATCGAGGGTCATCAATACTTTCTTGTGAAACACATATGAGAGCCGGAGGATTTTCACATTCTTAAGGCTGTAGGGCAGTGTGCCCTTGATGATGATAAATGGCTACTTGCATAGACCTTGATCATTTTTTTCCTCATCATATGAGCTACTGCCCTTTATATTGAATGTATTAGTTAACAGCATCTGAAAAAATGTTGCTTTAGCAGCAATTTTTCTGAGAGAAGGAAAAGGGATTGTGGCACCTTAAGAGGGTAATCTGCAGAGTTATGTGGCAAAGCATGCAAGATACAGTTAAACTCTGCCACAGTGAACTCTGCCACATATACACCAACGTATCACAATTTGCTCTGCAAGGAACCCATTTTTTATTGTTCTCCCAGTTCAAAGCAATTTTCACGAGGCTTGAATCACTTGATCAACCAGATCAGAGGTCATGGAAACTAGTTTGAATAGCCTCCAGTGCTAACGATTGCAGTGATGGGAATGCTGCTACAATTGCTCCAACATGCTACATTTCATAATGGCTGTTACAGTTAAACCTGCTTATAACGAACCACCATATAACGAATTCCTGTATATAACGAAGTTTTTCTATTTGCCGCCGTTACTCCATAGAAGCACATGTATTTGAGAACTTGACGTAACGAAGTGCCAGCGGGAGACCGCCTCGAAATAACGAATTTTCTCTGCTGACAACCTAGAGATCTTGCCCCAAATTTTGTCACTTTTTCGCGAGCAACAACCGGAAGCACCTTCTCCGCCGCGATGGAATGCAAAGCGGCGGCGGCGCGCTCGAAGGCACGGCGACTGCGAGGCGAGAGCGAGCGCGCAAAGTGGGCCTGAATCCCTCGACCCAGCGATCTCGCCGCCGTGGATGTGGCCTTTCCCTATCACTTCAAACCTGATCCCGCCGCTTGCTGTAGCTGGCCTAGCCCGCCAAGCAGGCACCCTTCTTTTCCAGTTGATGTTGCTGAGCCGCGCCGGCTTAAGGGAGAAAGAGAAAAAACGAGCTTTTGTTTGTTTTTTTCAAGGTGCTGGCAGCGTCACTCTTTGGTTACTGTGCAAGTCCCTGCGCTTCCCTTCGCTAACCTGACACTAGGTGGCAGCGCTTGTTAGTCCAGCTCGTGGGGTTGCTGGCAGCGCGCCTCACGGGAAGCTTGCCCTTGACAACACAGAGATCGGGTGCACAGGAAATCGCGCTCACGGGGTGGTTCAAGGGCAGCGCGCGTGAAATGATTAAAAAAAAAGAACTGGAGACAAACCTCGGTAAACTGGAGGACACGGGTACGTGTTCTGTGCGGAGCGTTGGCAGCTGACAAACGGCCGTAGCAACATTCTCAGTCGCCTTGAAAATCCTCAGAGGGCATGCGCACGCCATGCGCTGCTGCCGCGGCCTTTTCTTTTTCTTCCCTCCGCTCATTGTTCATTCGTTCCGTGTTTCTTCCTCTTCCACGGCGGTTCACTGCGCTCATTTCGAGCAGCGCACTTCCTTTGTGAAGCCTTCTGGCTACCTCGATTGTCCGTGGGATTTCCTAGCAGCCGCATTGGAAACGGTCCTTCATCTCGGGGAGGGGGTGGGGGGGCTGCACAATAAGTGGTGTGCGTATACATTAAGTTCTATGGGAGGGTAAATGAGGGTCAGAAAACGCACTATAGCCAGTTATTCACTGTAAGCTGTCACATAAGTGGTCTTAGCTGTAAATGTTTTCTCACCCAAAATAAATGTTTTGGGTGAGCTCTGCAGTCTGTTATCTTTTTGCTTACTTAAGCGTTTCTTTTTTAAATTTTCGTGCCGAACCTGCATATAACGAAATCCTCTTTATAACGAAGTTTTCCGAGAATTTCTCAATTTCGTTATATCCAGGTTTAACTGTACATCCATGCTACAAATTAGAGAAATTCTGAGCAGGCTGTTGCTGCCACTCACAACCTCGGTGGCTATATATCGGCACTGTAGCCTTTGTGGGAGCTGAGAATCACGGCAGCGTTTTTCGTGGACACCACATCTGTTATTTTCTAACAATGCACATGGATTAATTTCATATAATTATGTACAACTTTCTGCTGAAGTTGCCATTATACATTGATTAAAAAGAAGTCTTGTGAGTTGGTTTATGACAGAACACCCGCATGAATTCTGGGCGTGGTTGGTTGCACCACGTTCAAATGTGAAGGTATCTGAAAAATTGTTTGGCCACTCAAATCCAAAACTTGTTGCATGATTAGTGCACTGAGCACTTAGATTTCGTATAAGGACATCTAATTAGTTATCCTGTTGAGCATGTCGAGAATAGCTTCTTTCGAAGTTGCGGTGTCCTAAAACTAGAGACACCACCTTGTTTCTTGCTTTAGAAATCGAGCTTTTAAAATCTGCTTGCCTCACGTCTTTCTGTGTGGTTTCAATGTTTTACTGTTCGCTTTTTCTGGTAGAATTCTGTTCCAATTTTAGCGCAGCTGTTATGTCAGAGCAGCATTTATCCATTGTAGTCAATATTTAAACTTATGTCTGTATCAAAAGCAGATAATTACCTTTATCCTGTTTTCATGTCTTGGCAACCTGCTACAAAACTTAGGACAGCTTTTACAAATTGTAATTTTCCTTGCTACAAAGCTTGCTCCATAAATGTCCTGGCCATTCAAATCACTGCAATTATAGAAATGTTATTTCCTGGTTTCTGACAGCTGAAATGGTCATAAACCCACCGAAGTTGCACGCATCCTGCAAAATGCTGAAAAAACATGGGGATGCCATTGCTTGTTGTTGATGACGATATGATGCAGTGTTCTGTGATAGCCCCTAGTTTGAGATAAGCAGCCTTGACCAGAGTCAAAGCCTAGCCAAATCTGCTACAGGCTCAAATTTTCTTTCTTTTTTTTTTTAGTCCTCACTTTGCTTGAACACTAGTGCACATATACTTCACCGCATGAGCACAGACCAGTGCTTGTTTTGTGCATTTTGTCATTGGTAGTGAGAGCTAATGGTCGTGCCTCAAAGCAAGGAAGGGAAGTTTCTTTCATTGGAGCAGAAGGCTCAAATTATTGCCGCCGCAGCAACAGGTCGAAAAGGAAGCATTGCTGGAGAGTTTGACATCTCACCAAGCCCTTTGTCGACCATACTGAAGTCCAAAGCGAGCATCTCAAAGGCGCTAGCATTGGGCACATTAAGTGCAACGGAAGTAAACACAACCCGTCCATGAGGACCTCGACAAGGCCATTTATACCTGGTTTTGTGAGAAGAAGGCAAAGAAGATCCTGATCAGCGGCTCTATGATCCTGCAGAAAGCCCTCAACTATGCCTGCCTTTTAGGCGTAGCTGACGATTTCAAAGGTAGTGCTAGGTCTAGGGGGTTAAACTGCTTCAAGGAGTGCCACGATATTGTCGGCAAAGTGTTGTGCTGTGAGTCTGCTTCTGTAGACTCCAACATTGTGTCATCGTGGATCGCGACCTCTGCCGCCAGCATCTTGGAAAAGGGCCCCGCGTCCCATGCGTACAGTGCGGATGAGACAGGGCTTTTCTATGAAATGCTGCCGGAAAAGACGCTTGATTTGAATGACAAAAGTGCCATGGAGGTAAGCGGAGCAAAATGTGCATCACCGTTTTGCTGTTTGCAAATATGGACGGGTCCGACAAACAGCTATGTCAAGCTTACAAACTTCGAGCTTAAATTTTTCCCCCGAACTGTGCTTCACTTATCCACCCTTTGGATCAATGCATGATTAACAGCTTGAAGCATGGCTAGCGATCCAGGCAGATGCAGCACATCCTTCTAAACAGCAAGCATGGCCATAATACCAAACTTGATTTATTCATGCCATTTGAAATGTTGACCGCTGCATGAATGTCAACGGGACACAGTATAGACCCTTTTCATAAACTGTAAAGCTAGCTTCCCTGCAATGCAACTTGCCCCACTAATGGCGACAGCTGCCTTTATTTAAATGCTGTCAAAATTCAAGTTGCACATGCTGCGACCCGTTTTTTGGGGATGTTTATATCAGAAGGGCTGCGTCGACATTTTACATGCCCTATCGCAAGCAAATTGCGCTTGCACACGTTGTTTGCCGGATCGCCAATGCCGCCATTAGTAGGGCAAGCTGCATTGCAGGAAAGCTAGCTTGCAGTTTATGAAAAGGGTCTATTGTCAAGAACTG
The DNA here is from genome assembly GCA_013339685.2 of Hyalomma asiaticum. Lineage (NCBI taxonomy): Eukaryota > Metazoa > Arthropoda > Arachnida > Ixodida > Ixodidae > Hyalomma > Hyalomma asiaticum. Next base: position 193,828,968 of record CM023481.1, read on the forward strand.
TTTTGTGCACTAGGGGTTCCGGCATGGAGAGCTGACGGTGGCTGGTCACAGTGACGCTGTTACTGACGAAGACTGCGTTAGACAGGGGGAAGCCGCAGAGACGGACGCAGCATGTGGAACGCTTAGGGAAGCTGGCATGGTGCCCAACAGCATCAATTTGCATGACTATATGGACACCAACACGGATGTGATAGTATATGAGGAGCTCAACAACGCCGAAACCTTCAAGAGTGCTTATACTGCTGCCACTTCAAATGCTGCCGATTCGTCAGACGACGAAGTCGCACATAGTCTTCCCGTGCCAGTGGCCACATCGCAGGTCATGGACTCTTTGGACACACTACGCAGTTTTCTTGGTGCCCATGACGACGTGGCCGTGCATTGAAGTTCTGGAAATTAACCATGTACAGGGTGATTTGCAGATTATTTTTTCTTTGTTTACAGTTGTTTCTACGGAAATGAAATTTTTCAACATAATTTTTCGTGATTCGCGTGAATTTCTTTTGTAGTGGAGTTTGACTGTATTGAGTGTGGTGGGGATTGGGAACAGCATGATCTTTAAGGGAATGTTACAACTGTTGAATGCCAATATATTCACAGTCAACTGTCAGTATATTCACAATTAACCTATAAGTTTCTTATTGTGCTGTTTAACAACCTTGTTATTTTTATCATTTTGTGTTATTGAGTACAGCATCTATTGGTAGTTTTGTCTGAAAGGTTTTGATAAACATTTCATACTTTTTTGCAGATGATGACTGGGAGATCATGCTGCAGAAGCCCATCATTTGGTCAGGTCCTCCGTTGTGTCTTGATCTCAACCCTAAAGTGAGAGACACTTTTATCATTTTGTTTTTGTTCTTGGTTTGCCATACCTGGTTTTAAATTATTTAGGAAATGAAACACTGCCATTACTTTTATTTTTGAGTGTATCAGTAGACGTATTATACAGTGGAACCCACTTATAACAATATTGAAGTGCCCTGGCAGTCACCAATAATTGCTATAACAGAGTTGCATGAAAAGAGCTAAGTAAGTGGAGAGCTGTTTGAGTATTTGTCATTGGAAGGCAAGAAGGGGGCTGGGGGAAAGGGGGGGAAAGTGTTGGTTGGTTGGGTGGTTGGCTAAAGGCGCCTTCCCACACTGTAGGCTTCACAGCATGACAGTGACCACAACAGCAGTGGCCAAAGATGACTTGAACCAACCCTAAGCTGCACTGGAAAAAGCCTTTCCCCTCCTCATCCCTCCATGTAGCAGTGCTTCTTTAATCCCAACCCCTTACTTCAATGGCCAGAAGGGGTAGCACTGAAGCCAGTTTTAGAACTAGTGTCCTTTGTTACTTTCTCTTGAGGGTAAGGCTCATGTTTGGCTGGGTGGCAGAATGGAAGAGGGACACAGAGACCCCATAGGAAAATCTGGTTTCTATTGTATGGCGGTGGGGCAGCCTTCTGTAGGAGGAAACAGCAAGTGTGCTCTCCTCAGAGTTTGCTTTCTTTTCAAAAGATTTCACATTCAATTACCTCTTGGCACTAACATTGAGCACACAGTAGTAGCCAGACTTCATTGTTATAACCAACAATTGAGCATGTGGACATTGTTGTAAGAGGGTTAGTTCACCATAGAAAACATAAAAAAGTTGTTGGTTCTATAGCCCATCGTTGTTATAACCAATGTATTGTTATAACGGTTGTTGGTTGTATAGCTCATCATTGTTATAACCAATGTATTGTTGTAACGGGTATATTTATTGATGGATTCAACTGTATAGGCTCTAGTAATAGCATCCTTTGCCTGAAAGGAGCTGTTCTGAATTTTCTTATGTATGGTTTTGTAGAGACTAAGGTCCTACAGTAAAATAAAGAAATGAAAATTAGTTCTAGGCTTCTTTGTTAGGTACTATTTGCCAAAAATGTAAATGGACCACAGTTTTGGCTTCCGGAATGGCTACAAGGGTGCATCACAACGCTACTATCTTGCTCCACATGCTCAGGTCGAGAGTGCTTTGAGTGATGTTAAACTTCGCCCATGTTGTGGGTACAAACGATGTTAGTAAAGGCAGGTCAGTGTGGGCACAAACCTTTTGTCGCCCACGCTAGCAGCCGCCGATTGCTGGTGTGTGCCTACTTGCCGCTGAAACCACAACCAACGCTGCTTACTATCCGAATCAGGCTCGTTTTTGAGTGCATATGTTCTTAACACAATCACTGTCGGCACAATGATACAATTTTGGTTTGTCCAACTTTGGTTTGGCGCAATGTGTTTTCGGACTACGCACCGCGCAACGTGTTTAACGCTGACAAGGCCGGACTTTTTTTCAACCTGCAGCCAGAGAGAAGCTTGTGTGTGAAAGGCCAGGCTTGCCAGGGTGGCCAGAAAAATAAGGAGTGTGTCACCATGCTATTTTGTGCAAATGCCGACGGCTCTTAAAAAGATCAGCTTACCGTCATAGGCAGATAAAAAAAAAATCCACAGCATATCCACTGAGTGAATGATGATGAGTGGGCGAAGCTCCGGATGTTCATCGTAGATCGTGCCGAGTTCCGGATTAATTTAGTTAACGCGCACGCTACGAATCCTTATGGTTCAACTACGCACAAGTGAAATCTCCCACCGGCACTTCATTGCAAGTCAAGATCCAGTGCCTATATATATATATATGGGTGGCCGGTGAACGGTTGTCCAGCGCGAGCAGCAATCAAGAAACTCGCTAGAAGACGCTGCCTGCGCCAACATTGTCTCTCGCGGGTGAGGGCGCATTCTCCTTCTTTGCGAGCTGGTAGAGCGTTCATCGAAGAAAGAGCGTTTCCATAGTCAACGCGCGCCTTTCGCTCTCTCTCTCTCTGTGTCTCTCTCTCTCACAAGACAGCAGATGGAAGAGTGAGAGAGCTCGCGCACCGGGAGGCACGCGCCGAGGGCGAGCGCAAGCCTCCTGGCGGCGCGAGGTGGCTACATACATACTACTACTACAGAGGAGGGAACGACCCACACCCTAAGGAGCTTTGCCCCTAAAAAAAACCAAGGTGCTTCCAATCGGCAGGACGTTTGCCTTGCTTGTACAAGGGAAACAAAAAAGCATGGATGAGTGCAGACTTTTTCCGCAAGTTCCTTACGAATTTGGACCAGAAAATGGCAGTGAAAAGCAGAAAAATTTTGCTTTGCCTCGACCATTGTTCTGCCCATCCCAAAGACTGCAACTTCAGCAATGTTGCCGTAAGGTTCCTGCTCGCAAACACCACAAGCCGTCTACAGCCACTGGATGTGGGAATAATCCGAAATGTGAAGCACCTTTTCAAGGGATTGCTTGTGCAGAGGCTCCTGGCAAAAATTGAGCACAAGTATGAAAACTTGCGGATTGGCCTGCTTGACACATTACCGTATTTGCACGAATCTAACGAGCACCTTTCTTCCGATAAAACGGGTCTTAAAATCGTATGCGCGTTAGAATCGAGTGCGAACGAACGACACCGTTACCATATCGCCGTCAGCATCAAAATGGCCGCCTCCTAATGCGCTTCCGGCGCTGTCGAACGGTCAGTGCTGAAAAAACGAGCTAGCGGCGCGGCGCTCTTTGGCGCGCATAGTTTCTGTAGTTTCTATGTAGCCGCCGGCCCCCGTGTAATGACACCACGACGTAGGCCGTAGGCCGACGTAGCCGACGTAGGCCACCACGACGTAGGCCATGCGTAGGCCGATGATACCCGCCGCGCCGGCTTGGCCATCTTGCGGCCAACCAGGGTCGCTACGTCGCCGATGCAATAGAGAGTTTTAGTGCAGCTTAAGTTGCGCCCCACTAAACGCTAAAATTTAGCGGGGTCAGACTGCGCATGCGTACGCACGCTATTCCAGCTTTGCGTTTAGCGATCGCTCGCTATTTTCCGAATTTAGCGGAGACGCAAAACGCTCACTAAGTTTGTTTAGCACGGAGAGCATGGCGGCCCCTTACAACTGACGGCTGACGGCTGCCCGTTTTGCATCTATCGTGTCGTCTTGCTGCATTGCGGGACTAGCTGATTTACAATAAATCGTGTTGCTGGTTTTCGCTTCGAGTATTCTTGCTTCGCTAATTGACAACCGACGGTACGACAACGATATTTTCGCTGTGAATTATAGTTTGACCACATTACACATGCACAACGAAAGCGAAGCTCTGCCTCGTCAGACTACGGCAGCACTTATGCAGTTATTATTGCACGATGTTCTTTTTAATAATTCTTTTTGCGCTTGCGTTGTTCTCAGAGTTAGAGTGGCTTTGACGCTTTCACTATTCGCATTTAGCGCGTCGTCGTCTCGCGCTATACTAAAGAGCTATGGGATGCTATCGAATAGCACTCCGCAAAAATTTACCGTGCGTGACTCGCAAACGCTAACGCAAAGTTTTTCCGCAATACTAAATCTCTCTAATCTCTGAGACGCCCAGCCGCACGAGCTTTCGATAGCGTTCGAGGGTGGCCGTAACGGGAAAATATATCTTTCCCATCACCACACGCAAAACGGCTCATCATCGCATTTGTCCCTCATATCCGTGCAGAGCCCGAGCCTCTCAGTCGTGCGCGCAGCTTGACGTCTGAGATTGCATCGCGGCAATCACGGAGACCACGCGACCACGCCCTGACCATGCTTAGGCTTAGCTGCGCCACCCTGCGCCGCACGCACGTCAGCACGTGGCAGCGGGCGTGAGGGAACTGCGATAGCACGGAGGAATGCAGCACTGCGAGTAAATGATGTTATCGCCGCTTGCACACGGCTACGTCCGGCAACGTGCGGCAGTTTTATCGGGATGCAGGACTTATGAATCGGCGCTCCAAACGTCTTCGAGACACTGCGGATCAAGTGAAGCGGGACTGCAGGGGTTGAAAGTTAGCGGTGCGTTTTTATGCGAGTGCGTTCATCACGCGAGTACAGCATTTCGTTTTATGAATTGGAGAATTAAGGTTGATTACTAAGGGTCTTTTTTTATTCCTTCGTGTCACGAAAAATGGGTGCGCGCTACAATCGATGTTTCACTTTTTTTTTTTTTTTTTTTGTCGCGGGAGATGGGTGCGCGTTACAATCGAGGGCGCGGTAGAATCGAGTAAATACGGTACATTGGCTATGTCCTGGGATAATGTGACCCCGGACACGATCACGAACTGTTTTCGCAAGTGTGGATTTTTTGCGGAATTGGATACGGCTCCGACGGAAGAAAACCAAGAGCCTGACGCTGATTTGCACATCGAGGGTTGGCAGAACCTTGAAACTCAAGCTTTGGTGGGAGACTTCGTCACCACGGATGACAGCGTTGCGACATGTTGGCTGCGATCCGTTGAAGAATTGGCCGACGAGACAAAGGATACCAAGTCCGACAGTGATGGTGAAGATGCCGGTGAGTGTGATCTCCTACCGTCAACGTCGGGAAACCTTGATGCCCTCGATGTGCTGCGTTGCACCGTAAGCACCGCCAGCATGAGTGAAGAAACCGCAGCAAGGTTTTATTCTTTTCAGGCGGCTTTCTTGAGGGACAGCGAAGTTAAAAAAGTTCAAAAGAACATCATGGACTTTTTCAGCAATAAGTAGTTGACCTCATTAAAGTTCTTGTTCATCTTCTTGATCAGCTTTAACTTGTTTTGGCTATACGAATTCAGGAGTATACTAATATTTTATGTGCTCCCTCTGAATTTGTATCGTCGAGATTCTACTGTACAATGAATACCACAAACAGTGAAATTTTCGCCACAACAAAAAATTTTTTATTCCTCTTAAGCTGCCTATAGAAAACAACACAAAGACAGGTCTTTTCACAATGAATAATTTTCTTGAGTACTTTTTCTTCAGCAAAGTTCCTGCAAGCACTACCAAAAAAGGAAAGAGCAACTTTCTCAAATTGCTGCGAAGTTCTGATTGCAACTTGACGATTTCTCAAAGGCCGTGCTTCCACAGCAGTACAGCCGCATCATAAGGCCAGTCTCTTTCATCTGTGACACTCTGGCCAGTACCATGCGCAGATCCAGGTTAATTTTTCATCATTGAAGTGGCCTGCAGCAGATTACACATCCTCAATGATGTGGCCAGTGGGTTTGATGCATGTGTGAGCCACGGTAGAATCACTCTTCAAACTTCCACCATGTTTGTAGCACTGCCGTTATTTTACTGAGACACAATGAAATTCCTGCTCTTTGTCACTATTCCTGATGTCGTGGATTAAGACTTGCACCATCCTGAAGGAATGAGCTTCGTCAATGCATGGAGTCCAAGCGAAACTACATTCTGCCAGAACTTCTGCAAGCATAATCGAGATTGTCATGGACAATGGCCACCACAATCTAAAGTGCATGTGCTGCTAATGCATACCGAGTGTCAAAGTGACGCTGCTTGCTGCAACCACTGCAGACAAAACCACGTAACTGTGGTTATGAATGGCAATGATGCAGCTCCGTAAGTATGCACACAGCAAGTACACACCGAGTCAGAATGATGCTTTTACCATTTGCCGCAGCCGTGGTTGTTATTGACCCGATCGTGTATGGCCGCCACTTGACTTTGAAAGTACTTGTGTATCCAACAAGCATTGAGTGAAAGCAATGCTGCTTCTTACAAATGCTTTAGCTAAAACCATGGAGATGCGATCATAGGTAGCAATAGTGCTGGCATGCATGTGGGCAGTGAGTGAAAACGGAACTACTGTCTGCTGCCGCCACTGCGGAGGAGAATGCATGGTTGCTATTATTGCGATCATCAATAGCATCTATGCAATTCCCAAGGTATGAGGCCATTGCGGTGGTGGATTGAAGGCAATAAAGTCGTAAAAAAAAGCATAAAGCATTCCAGCTTTTCTGTTCACTGGTTACTCTGGTGGGAGACTCTGGCAATGCATTTTGGTTAACCTCTAGTGCAGCTTTTGCAATACACATTCACAGCACTCCATGGTCGCCATAACCTGCGAGTTATGCAAATAAATTTGTGTGGCTGATTACATTTGAACTAGTGAGAGTTTGATGGACGAGAGGGCAACTCATAAATGGCATATTTTCTGAACGTGTGTGGTGTATAGAAGGAATTTTGCTGCAGCAAAACATGTCAACAACACGACAAAATTTTTTTCATGTCTTATCGATTTCGTTGTAGCAGGATTTGACTGTAGCGGCAAAAATTTGTACGTAGTAGCGTATTTTCCGGTGTATAGGACGCGGTTTTCTTCCAAAATTTTCGGAGGTGTGTCTTATACAACGGTGCGTCTTATATGTACTTCTTTTTGTAGTTCTTTTGGGAGAAACTCGTGTTGATGCTGATGAGTCTTTTTTTTTAACAACTAGAGCAGTCCGACGCGAATGATGCGTCATAATAACGATGACTCTACGTGCCGGCACTACAGTTCCACAACAAAACCAAAGTAGCTAAAACAGAAAAATTTTAAAAAAGTGTGTCGTCGTGCAAGTTCTCAGCTCACTGAAGCTGCGCGAGTTTCGGAGGCTGCACCATAGTGAGCTGTACTCAGTTAGTGAAATGGGCGTAAGATGGCGATAGGTGCGTGATGGGTTCGGCTTGGCTTTGGCCGCCACGCCGGCCAGCTGGCCATGCTGTCGTTCAGCGAGTTGGGCTAGTCGCCATTTGCAAATTCATTTGTTCGGTTGGTCCACGCTGAGCGTATTTCCCTAACATATCCGGAGAGCCTTGAAACTGCGGTTCACTGAGATGTCCGACGGCTGAAGCATTTTTGTCATCCCGCCTGGGACAACCGCAGCGGTGCAGTTTTTTGCCTTGATGCACTTCAAAGTGAGCTCCGTTATATGCGCCTGCATGCTATCCAAGACCAGGAGGCCCTTCTTCGCATGGAAGAAACCGTCCAGTCGCCTAGAAAAGCATTTTTCGAGCCACTTGCCCATCATCTCTTCGTCCATCCAGCCTTTCACGTTCGTTTCTATGATGACACCAGGCAGGAAGGGCTCTTTCGGCATCATCTTCCACTTGAATATTATCATTGGCGGAAGTTTTTGCCTGTCGGCGCAACATGTGAGCACAACCGTGAAGTGCGCTTTTTCGTGGCCGGTAGTTTTGATGGTGACGGACTTGTCACCTTTAGGTGCCACACTCCTTTCCATCAGAATGTCAAACGTAAGTGGCACCTTGTCCATATTTATTATATGGCTGTTGCCGTTGCCATCGTCTTCAATGGCTTTCTTAACGAAAACCTGGAATCTCTCAAGCTTGTCCTTGAAGTCTGCTGGCAGATTCTAGCACATGCTTGTGCGGGCCCTCATCGACAGCGCTTGGCGGCGCATAAATCTGGAGCACCAGGACGGCCCGCCAACAAAATCAACGGCGCCCATCTCCTTAGCTAGCGCCTGCGCTTTGAGACGTAGCTGCACCGTTGACATCGCCCTACCTTGGGCACGCTGCTCGAGTATCCATTAGTGCAGACTTCCCTCAAGGACTGGCCATCGTGATTTCTTGCCACAGTCAGCTTTCTTGTCACTCTTCATGGCCTGAAGCTTAGCAGTTGACTGTCGCCATGTGCGGATCATCTTCTTGTTGACGTCGAAATGACGGCCCGCTGCCCGGTTCCCGTAGTCCTCTGCGTACTTCACAGCTGTAAGCTTAAACTTCGCCGTGTAACTTTTCCGTTTAGCCGGCATACTGCAGGTGAAGATAACAAAGGCGCGGACTTCTAGAACACTGAAGCGCCAGATACGCCGGTAAGGTGAACGCGTGCGCTAAGAGACGCTGGTTTGACGTGTGCTGTATGAGTGCTAGGTGCTCTTTCATCCTTTTTTGCTGGGCGCTGAGCGTGGGAAAAAAGACGTCGGATGCGGCACGTGTTTTTTTGGTTTTTCGGGGCACTTAAGGGAAATACGCGTCGTGGATGTCCGACGGCGAGCATAGCTATACCACAACCGGACGCATGAGGCATGGTTCGTTTTGCGAGGTCGCTAAGTGGGTGCACGAAGCCTGGTGTGCGGTGTCACAGGCCACCGTAACGCAGGGTTCTGCAAGGCAGGCCTGCAAGCATCCTCAGCCCCTGACCTCGATGACGACAGCAGCAGCAGCGATTCCGAAGAGGAAGTCCCAGCATCGCTGCCGCCAGAGCTTGCTGAACTATTCCAAAGCACGTCGGAGGACGAGGACTTTGAGGGCTTCGACGAATAAAATGTTTTTCCTGCAGTCATGCGGAACGTCTCAGTGGGTGTGCATTATTTTTTCTCTCAAGTTTGGTGTAGTAGAAGTTTTCTTACGGACTAGCACTCAGAAACGTAAGTACGGCATTTTACGATGCTCGCTCAACCCCACGTTATGAAGTTTCGTTGCGGGAAGTGAGTGAATATAGGTGCGTCTTATACACCGGTGCGTCTTATATATTAATTTTTGCGTGAAAACTGGGGGGGTGCGTCTTATACACCGGATAATACGGTAGGTTGAACGGATGAATTTTGGTAATAAGGAGGTAAACTTCATCCTTGTGCGCTTGCTTGCCATCCTTCAGTGACTTTGAGAGCACTGCGACTCTTCCAGAAATGCGTGTACAGTTGAAGCCACTTGTAACAATGCTGGTTCATTTTTTTTTTTCATTTTTTCATTTTTTATTTCCTTAAAGACCCCACATGGGGGTATTACATAAGGGGTGGGGTCAGCAAAACATGAACAATGCCACGTCTGTCTATATACAGAAAAGGTTATTTAAGTTTTCAGCAAATGATGATGCACAGGTGATGTCGACGATATGTTGGGGAAGGCCGTTCCAATCTTTAGCTGCGCGTGGAAAGAAGGAAGCTGAAAAAGTAACAGTTCGGACCCGTGGACGAAAAACTTGAAGGGTGTGGCCAGTGCGGTGAGAGATGTACGATGCTGGCATTATGGAAGGTGCACGATTAAGTGATGAGTAATAGAACTTGTGGTACAATAATAGAGTGGCTATGCGACGGCGAACTGAGAGAGGCGGTATCGCAGATTTAGTTTTCAACGCTGAAACACTGACGTCGTACGAATAAGAAGAATGAATGAACCTTGTAGTGTGATTTTGGACTGATTCTAGATCGTTTATGAGGTTAACATGATGCGGGTTCCACATGGCAGATGCATATTCTAGTTTAGGTCGAACGAGTGATTTGTAAGCGAGCAATCTTACGTGATGTGGGGCGAGGCGAAGATGACGTTTAAGAAATCCCAGTGATTTGTTTGCTGATGATATCACGTTAGCGACATGTGCATTCCATGTTAGGTCGTTGGATAATGTAATGCCTAAGTATTTGAAAGATGATACGGATTCTATGGATTCGTTAGTGATTTTCTACTGAAATGCGTGAATATTGTGTCGACGGGTAATGGAAGGGAACTTGCATTTGCTAGCGTTAAGGGTCATGAACCAATTTTCACACCATTGTTGAATGTGGTTAAGATCCTGTTGGAGGGCTTCTTGATGACTAGTGTTAATTACTCGGCGGTAGATCACGCAGTCGTCAGCAAACATTCGAATTTGGCAGTGTACATGCAGGGGGAGGTCATAAATATAAATCAAAAACAAAAGAGGGGCGAGAACTGAGCCTTGTGGAACTCCTGATGTTACAGGAAGAGGATTAGATGGATGGTTATTTATGATGACTGATTGAGAGCGATTTGTTAAGAAGGCTCTGATCCACTGTAGTACGTCAGGATGTAGGTTCAAGCGAGATAGTTTTTGTAATAATTGTTGATGTGGAACATTATCAAACGCCTTGGCGTAATCCAGAAAAACAGCGTCAACCTGAAGGTTAGTGTCCTAGTCAGCATGCAAACCATTGAGGAATATGGCTAGCTGAGTTTCGCATGAATACCCTTTGCGGAAACCGTGCTGGGATGGATGGAAGAAATTGTTACCGTCCAAGAAGTCCATAATGTGAGAGTATATGACATGTTCCATGATTTTGCAAGGGACGCTAGTTAAAGATATGGGTCGGCAGTTTAGAGGACAATTTTTATCACCTGATTTGTAGAGTGGAACGACCTTCCCAGTTTGCCAGTCATTTGGAATGAGACCTGTAGAAAGTGACTGTGAAAACAACAGTTTCAAATACACTGCAGCATTACCCTTCGTGTTCTTTAGTAGTTTTGAGTTGATTTCGTCGATGCCAGCTGACGAGGACAGCTTCATTTTCTCAATTAAAGATGAGATACCGTTTGAAGAAAAGGTTATCACGGCCATCGGTGACGTGGTATTAGTAGGCGTCATCCATGAAGGCGGGTTGTGCTCTTGTGTGAAAACTGTTGAAAATGCAGTATTGAAGATGTTAGCGCAGTCTGTGTCGGAGATTGGTTCACCCGACGCATGAGCGAGAGCGATTGAGGGCGTTGGTGCAGGGTTGATGACTCGCCAAAATTTCTTTGGGTTATCGTGTAGCATGCGTGCCAGGTCGTTATTAAATAATGAGTGTGTGTTTTGCGTCGCTGATCGCGGTCAGGTATTCTTTTTGGTTTCAACAATTTTTCAATTATAACAGTGATGAGCTACTGTACCTTCAACTTTTGTATGCTTTCTATGATGAACTAACCGTTTTACAACTATGTCCAGATGCCCCATTATTGGTTATAACAGTGAAGTCTGGCTGCTGGGTTTGCCCTGTGTTGATGACAAGAAATAGTGGAATGTGAAATCTTTAAAAAGAAAACAAATGCTGGCCACTGTACACTTGCTGCTTCCCTCTACAAAAGGCTGCCCCATTGTCATACAATAGAAACAAGATTTTCCTCCAGAGCCTCTGTGTCCTTTTTCCACACTTCCACTCCCCCACTCTGAAAAGAAACTAACAAAGGACAGTGCATTCAGAGCTGGTCTTTAGGAACTTCAACTAGCTTTACCTGAAAAGCCTCAGTGCTATCCCTTCTGACTGAAGAAGCAAAGAGTAGAGAACAAAATAGGTACTGCTGCAAGCAGAGGGAGGAGGGAGGTCTTTTCAGTGCAGCTGAGGGTTAATTCAGAGGGTTATCTTTGGCCATTGTTGCGCCTATTGCATTCTGTGAAGCACACAGTGTGGGAAGGGGACTTTATGGTGTTCCCCCACTCCCACGCACGTAACAGCTCCCCTTATTTAGCGTTTGTTCATGCATCCCTGTTATAATGATTACTGGTTATAACAGGGTAAGTTTTGTGGCACTTCGGTATTGTTATAAGTTGGCTGGGCTGTGTTTGTGTGCTAGGAGCAGACATCTTAGGTTACCCAAATAGCCCAATCAGGGAATGTTTGTTTCTTCAATGGAACCTATAATCCAAAGAAAGTGAGGTGTACTCTGAATAAGGTATGGAAAGGTGGATGGTTATTAGATTTAGAAATTTTGATTGTGCCAGGTGCATTGTTGTTGGATACTATAGGTCTGCCCAGGAATAGGGTTGTTAGTAATTCATTAATGGAAAACTTATGAATCTCTCTGAAAGGAGATAAAAAGTGGCCTGCTTCTTTATTATTGGCCATCAAAAATCAGTATTTAGAATGTGTTATAATGTTTTCTTGGTTTGATACATAGCTAGGTTTGATCAAGAGTAGATGGGTGATCCATAGTTTTCGTTCTTTTTTTATAATGGACGTTATGACAGAGTTGTTCAATAGCCTCGTTTTTATGCTTTCTTAATGACTGGATTACCGTACTGCCATCCTTGTCTGCAGCTTATAGCACCCGTTCGGTTCGCGAGTTGTTCCATAATGCCATACTCTCCGTGGGATCAGTTCTTTGGTTTGTGACTCTCGCGTAGAGCTCAATTTTTCTTGAGACAAGCTTTATGTGCTGATCTAGTTCTTGGCATTGTCCGGTATGTTGTGCCTGTACGCTTGCTGGTTGCAGAGCATCATTGTTTTCATCTTCTGTATCTACCTTATGAAGGAAAGATTACTTCATGCACAATGGCTTTGTTTTGTGGGTGGTTTTTATAAAGAAAAGAAAATTATTATCTTGTGTAGCAAGTCTGTACAGTAAAAGCTCATTAATTTGACTCATGAATTAGGAAAATTGGGTAATTTGAACTTTCTCTCTGGTTCTCGCAAAAATATACATTACAGTAAAAGCTTGTCAATTTGACTCTAGTTAATTCGGAAAATTGGATAATTCATCCAGTCAAAATATGCATCACCCTTTGAGACGGGACGCTTGTTATTTTGGATGGATTTGTCCGCTAATCGGATAATTCGGGGACTTTTGGGGACTTTCGGACCACTGGCAAGGCTTGAAAATGAGTCGGGGGGGGGGGGGGGGGGGGGGAGAGAGAGAGAGAGAGAGAGAGAGAGAGAGAGTCTTCTCTCATTATGGACCACCATGGACGAGGGACGAACAGCATCCTGATGGCGCTGTCAGTGAAGAAGCGTTGATCCGCAGCAGCTGGGTCAAATAGTTCCATTTTGGTTCGGCATGTGTGCACTGCGCGGATGCTATCTGAATTTGCTGCAGCATGCTGCACGCATTTATTCTGACCATTCGATAATTTAATTGATTTCTGGGGTTTTATGTCCCAAAACCAGCTATGATTATGAGAGACACCGTAGGGGAGAGCTTCGGAAATTTTGACCACCTGTAGTTGTGCAATGACATCGCACAGTATATGGGCCTAACATTTAACCTCCATCGAAATGCAGCCGCTGCGGCCGGGACTCGGATCCCGCGACCCTTGGATCAGCTGTTCAGTACCATGGCCATTAGACATCGTGGCGAGGCCACTTGACAATTCGAACATACGGTTAATTCAGACATTTTTTCCAGTTCCTAGAAATCCGAATTAACAAGCTTTTACTATATTTAGTGGCACATTCAGTAATTCGGTTATTTCAGCCACACCTTGGTTAATTCAGATGTTTACCACCAGCTGTGACACAGAGTTGGTCATGTGCCTTCAGAAAAGTGTGGTCGCCATCCTTGATTGCATTGTTAGCGACTAAGGGTTCACCCGCGGCAGCTGCAGCAAACTAGTTTCATTTTCACTCTGTGCATGTGAATTGTGTGGGGGCTATCTGTCCTCATATCGACAGCCGCTGATAGCTGCTACAGTTTCTTCTGCTATAGCTGCGGCAAACAGCACTTTCGTGTTTGCTGGATGCACCTAAAACTGCGTACTCATCAGCCATGATTGCACAACAGCCATCCACATTTCTTCCATTGCGGCTGTAGCAAGCAGTAGTTTTTATTCGGTGCGTGTAGGCTGCATGTGCCTTCAGAGCTGTGCAGAAGCTGCCCAAATTACATCGTTAGCAGCCACGGTTTAGACTGGGTTTGTCTACAACGGATGTGGTATTCAGTAGTTCAATGCCAAGCATTGCCTCTGGTCAAGTAACCAGCAATAGCGGTTACGTATGTCTCTATGTACACCACAGATTCGACACTCATTAGCTTCGTTTTGACTCTGTGCGCAAGCTACACGTGTTTTCGGAGCTGCATGGACTAGCGACCACAGTTTCATCTCCAGTAGTAGTTTTGTTTTGACTCAGTGAAGTGCGTTCAGTGTCTCAAAACCAAACATGGTGGAAGCTGTCGACAATGAGGAGCAGTTCTGTGCCACAGTCTGTATGCTGGCATCAAGTTCATCGACTACAATCGCAATGAATGAACATTTGGCTGACAAGTTTACCAACGAAAAGTTCGTGCCACGTGTACATATTACATGGTGTTAGTAGTGGTGACAGCAGAGAAATGGGGGGGTGGGCGTGAGGTGAACAGCAATTCTCGGTTGAATTAAAACACAGGGGTTTTTATCCGTGATCACTGTAGGAGACAGAATCCAGAAGGTGATGAGAATGGAGTGTTACACAGCTCTTATCCAAAATAAGAACAGGATTTGCTTATTCCCTTCATAAAATAAAAGTGCAGCCATGTAGTATACATTTGTTTATTGTTTTCTTGGTGCCCTCAATAATTTGAACATTTGGTCAATTGAGACATTTCTTCCAGTCTTGTAAAATCCGAATTAATGAGCTCTTACTGTACTATGTTAATCATGGCATGATTTGAACTCTGTGTCTTTCCATCCTTTAATTCCTCAATTTTTTTCTTTAAAGGGGCACTGACACCAAAATTTCGCTGCTAAGATAGCCTGCGAGATCGATTTTCGTGGGCATACAGATGTCATCTACCAAATCTCAATGGCGAACACAGCTCCGAAGATAATTTAAATGAATATTGAAGTTCGCATGCGCAATCGAGTGCTAGACGCCGTACATCGCGACATCGACAGCAGCAAAGGTGACCTGAAGGGGACGCCCAACTTCCGCGACGTCACCACGGCAGCCGAGCTCCGACAGTGCAGCTAGCAATGATGACGTCATAGCCGCCATTGCCTTTTCGCTGCGGCTGCGTTAGTAGACTGCCGGCGACGCCAGACCTCAAGAAAATAGTTGCCACCCAACAACGATAACAGCAACAGCGACAACAACGCGCAGGACGTGCGACAGGCGAAAGAAAACGAGCACGCGGCGGTTGTCGTGCGGAAGTGCGTCACAGTTATGTGTGCTCACGTGTCCGAACTCGTCTACTCCATCGCGAGCGCTAGATGGCGCCAGTTTCACCGGGCGCCTCGTCGTTTTTTCAGCTCTCCCAAACCAAAACTGAAACTAGTGGGTAATAAACATGACGTAAATAATTATCTGACGTGCGCTGGAGCAAATGATGTGCCGTGTTATGGCTAACAGGTCCCCAGCTATGTATTGCAGCGAAAAAACAGCAGACGAAAATTTTGGTGTCAGTGCCCCTTTAATGAATTACGGCTGTTTAGTAGTGTTACTAATATTTTCCTTTTTTTTTTCCTGTTTCAGAAGTTACAGTTTCTTAGCAATTTCGAGCTCACAAGTCACCAGAAAAAAAGAGGTAAGTTTCAATTGAAATAAGAAGATTATTGTAAGGTGCAATTTTGGCTGTGCAACTGGCATCCCCTGCCATGTTTCTGGTGAACTTGAGGAGATACTTTTGTTAAGTGCTAAGACGAGTTGCCTCATTTAGAATTGCTGTGGAACCTAGATTAGGCAACTTTCAATGGTCCGTGCAAAAAATAGTGCACAACCTACAGGCTTTACAACCTGAGTAGTGAATGAAATAAATTAAATTGATCAAAGGGCCCATTTCTTGTTGGACACAACTATGAGCCAACAAATAAAAAAAGCGAAGGAGAGCATGGGGTGAGGGGAGGTGTTACGGTGCAGACGACTTATAACATAACCGCTTTTAGTGCGGCACCGGTTATAACGTGTTTTTTTTTTTTACCACCGATAGGTCGCCCATAGAACTCAATGTATTGGCCTCGAGATCGACATGTAGATGGCCGCACTGTCACTACGTGAGTGTGGATAGGCGTTTGCTGGCACGCATTGAAATGTACACAGCAGCGCTCTGTTGTGAGCGGTTTGAGGCAGTTGTTAGCTAAATAAAAGCATTAATTGCAGTCAAACTGTAATACATGCGTGCTTCAATCTCACATCAGTGCACCACTCATGCAAAACATTTTTATTGCACGTGAAGGAAGCGTGATATGCCATTCCATGGGGCACTGATATTATCCAGCCTCACAGTTTGACTTTCTCGGCCGTCCATATTTTTTTTCTTTCACCATGCTTAAGTTCTCTAGTGCCTACAATTGCTTCATTGCTGTTACGCGACCGAAAGAGTTTAGTATTGAGTTGTCGCTCATTTTTCACTATTGGCTACAAAAAAAGGACTGTTACTGCACATTGCATTGCAGTACCAGCTTGTGTACTCCGCTGTGTCACTTACACGCATACTTGCGTTTAAATGCCTTGCATGTCATGTTCCATGAAATGCAAGACATTTAACTGGCTCACTTAGTCAGGCTGCATGACAGTATATGTGCTGCTCGAGTACTATCAGGATATTTGACATATACCTATATTAAGTAAACATTTTAATACTCAGATGCATCGCTTTCTTTGCATCATTACTTGGGTGACTGTGACAAGAGAAGGTTTATTTTTTATGCACATAAGAAAAGGTCATAAATAAGGTCAAAATTAGTGATCACAGACTAGTAAGGGCAAAGATAACTCTCAATCTTAAGAGGACAAGAACAAAGTTACTTGTACGGAAACAGGCCAACCTCGATACCGTCAGGGCAAAAACAGAAGAATTTAGAATTGCACTTAAGAACAAGTATGAGGCTCTAGGACAGGAAGAAAATGAGGACATAGAGAAGATGTCCTGTCAAGCTCCTGTCGAGCTCCTGTTGCCATGGCGTCGGTGGCGTCTTCAAGCGGTGTGAAAGAACGCCGTGCCTGGAGACCAAGGAATGCATTATAAGAGACATAGAGAGTGGGCTGAAGAAGGCGTCAGTGGCGACTAAATATGGTGTTTCCAACACGACTGTGTCGACCAGTCATGGGCACGTTACCAGTAAAAAGTAACAGTGTTACAGTTACGGTTACCTAAGCCAGAAAAGTAACTATGTTACAGTTACAGTTACTGTGTTTCCAAAAGTAACTTGTTACAGTTACTGTTAAAAAGTAATGTCGTTACTTTTCCGTTACTGTACAAGACTAAGAAATACATGGTAAACCAAATTATACAGCTTTTTAATAGGAAGGTATGAAGGCATGCGGTTAGTCAAAATCGATCATGGTAAAATGCCAGATAAAAGGAATGGAAGGAGGCTCACTGAAAAGCCCAAGACTAGCAATCGTGTACACGCCCCATTTTGCTGTAACTACATTTTTATTGAATGTCGGCAGTTTTTTTGCAAAATCTATGGCGACAGCCTAGTGCCACAAAAGGTTGCCGCACACTTGTAAATGAAATAGCAGCTTATCTTGAGACGCGACAAAGAGGATAAACCCCTTCAAGCCATATGCCACCACCATTTTGCGAAGTGCTTTTTGTAAGTACCAGCGCTTTGTTAACTGAATGTGTTCGAGGCATTGCAAAGCGTCTGTTGCTAGGCGGTTTTGCGCAAGTTGTCATGGACAAATGACTGGCCACATGAAAAAAATTAAGGATGCTGCACTGGCTCCTGAACAACAGCATCTTTCGTCACTTAGGCTGACCATATACTGCCCGTTACGCACCTTTCTCTGCATGGGGACGGGGAGAACCCTTCACCACCCTTTTGTGTTGCCGACTGGTGGTGCTTTGCTTGGCTTCGTAGAGAAACACTTCATTGGCACCCTGGAAACATGTCAGCCTATTTCCAAAAAAAGAAAAAGAAAAGGGGGAAAAAAAAGGGAAGAGATGTCCGCACAGCATTGCGATACAAGGAATACATAGTAAAAGTATTCCACTAGTGAGATTCGAATACATTTTTTTAATGTCGCTCGATACAGAGATACAGATAGTCAAAAGTATTTATGAGCAACATCGCGATATTCTTGTATCGCGATACTGCCCAGCCGTGCTTTTAAGGAGTGTTGCTGCTGGATATCTTTTTTGGAAAAGGTAGTAACTGTAACAATATTTCCTGTTATAGTTGCTGTGTAAAAAGTAACAGTGTTACAGTTATAAGTTACTGAAAAAGTAACTAGTTATTGGTAATGCATTGCTAGCAACTAGTTACTGCTGAAGACTGGTGTCGACCATCTATGAGAAGAAGGGCAAACTGCAGCAGCAACTGCAGCAAGATTCATCTCCCCTGTCCCGGAAGAGAATACGTGCATCGAAACACAAAGACATGGACGCAGCACTGTTCAGATGGTTCTGGGAAGTTAGGGCTCAGAGCATCCCAGTAAGTAGTCCCATGCTCCAACAAACGGCTAAGCCTCTCGGGGCTTTTTTAGGCCACGACTACTTCAACCCACTTAATGGGTGGATCCAGTGTTTCAAAGATCGCCATGGCATCAGCTGCAAAGTGGTGTGCGGAGAAAGTGGCGATGTCGACGACGAGTCTATCGAAGTCTGGCTTCGCTTAAACCTGCGGAACATGATGTCCACCTATACGGACAGAGGCATATACAATGCCGATGAAGCTGGCTTGTTTTATAACCTTCTGCCCAACCGCATACTCGTGCTGAAAGGCGAAGCCTGCTCTGGCCGCAAGGCCTCAAAGGAGCGCATAAATGTATTGTTTTGCTCTCACATGGATGGAAGCAACAAGCGCCGCCTGTTTGTCATTTGTAAGTCTGCAAGACCACGTTGCTTTAAAAAGCGAGAGTGCCTGCCAGTGACCTACAAATCCAATAAAAAAGCGTGGATGACGCAGAACTTCCAAAGCCAGCTTGTGAACAAGTTTGATAAGGATATGGTGGCAGAGAAGCAACGGGTCATGCTTATCCTCGACAATTGCACGGCCCACAACATCAAGCCGAAGTTGACTGCAGTCAAAAATTTTTTCCTGCCATCACGACAGCAAAATGTCAACCTCTTGACCAGGGTGTCATCGCAACCGTAAAAGTGCTGTACAAAAAGCGCATTTGCAAGAGACTTTTGCTGAGCATGTAGCAGCAGCAGCCTCATAAAGTGAATTTAAGGGGCGCGCTTGATGTGGTGGTCGCTTCATGGTGGCAGGTAAACGCCGATACCATAAGCAAGTGCTTCAAAATGGCAGGTTTCGTGTGCAATGCAGAGACCCTGGAAGATGGTGAGCAGAGCGACACTGTCACCGATGAGGCACTCAACACTGACAACATGAAGTCCGGCCTCATTGAGAGCAACTTTGTTACCGCCACAGACACCTTCCAAGAATTTGTCGATGCGAGGGAGTTGGAGCTTGCTGTCTGTGAGGAAGCAAGCACAGATGACGCGATCATTGCAGCGGTGCACGGTAGTGCGGAAGTTGCAAGCAACGACAACTCAGACGGCAAGGACGATGTCGACCCGGCGCCAGAACCAGATTTCCCATGCAAAGATGCATTGAATACCTCACGATAGTGAAAGCATACTGCGCGAAGAACATTTTGAGCGAGAAATTGCTTCAGTGCTTAATCTTTGTGCAGGGCGAAATTGTTCGAAGCACTGTTCACAAGCCTCGCCAGACGAAAATAACAGCGTTCTTCCGTTGATGCGGGACTTGAGAACTTTGTTGGTTTCCGTGCTGTGTTGTGATTGTGTTGAATGTGTCTGCGAGTGAAAAGTGCAATGAATTGCTTTTAAAAGGTGGGTCACCCTTGGCATAGGCAAAGGTTGAAAAAAGTATGCTTTGGTTATAACGCAGTACCGCTTATAGCACAGATTTTTACAACTCCTGTGACTTTCATTATAAGCGGTCTACATGTACTTCTAGTTTTGAATTGAAGTGTAGTGATTATAAATAATGAAATGAAGTGTACAAAAAAGTGATGAGCTGTCACGGCCAACCCACAATTTTCGCACTACAGTCGACTGTCACCTACAACAAAATTTACTATGCAAAGAA
This sequence comes from Hyalomma asiaticum, assembly GCA_013339685.2. Classification (NCBI taxonomy): domain Eukaryota; kingdom Metazoa; phylum Arthropoda; class Arachnida; order Ixodida; family Ixodidae; genus Hyalomma; species Hyalomma asiaticum. Next base: position 193,849,231 of record CM023481.1, read on the forward strand.
AAAATTTCGTTGAAGTGAAAGTTTCGGTGCCGTGAAGTCAAGAAAATATGACTGACACAAGCTGGTAGAGCAAGGAAACGTTTATGCCTCAATCTTGTGCGCGGCATCACGGTGCTAGCCAGAAGGGTTCGGAAGCCGCGAGTACTACTGAAACCATAACTGCCAAGTTTGGAGAAACAGAATCCAGGAGATTTACATATTTACTGATTCTACCGTGCCCTCGATTTTAATGTGCACCCGTTCCGTGACCAAAAAAAAAAAGTGAAACATCGATTGTGACGTGCACCCATTTTTCTTGACATGGAAAAAAACATCCTTAGTAATCAACCTTCTCACATTCATAAAAACAAATGCTGTACTCGCGTAATGAACGCACTCGCATTATAAACGGTAGAGATGGGCAAAGCGGCTCACTTGAGTGAGGGGCTCAGAACGGCTCAGCTCACTGCAATGATCCGGTTCATTTCAACGGCTCACCGGCTCACCGCGTCCGAGGGAAAACGCTCTGGCGCGAGGGAAGAACGGGACCGGCCGGAGCGGTAGGCGGCCGTTCGGCTGCCTTGCATTAGCGTCCGTGGTTTGCCCATGTCACTGGGGGCCCTGTTAACATCCCTGCTTAAGGCAAGCGAAGCACACATAACTTCCGCGTATATGACTTCCGCGCAATTCAACTCTGCGAGGGACCTTATATTGCAGTGATCGTTCTGCACGTAAGTATTAAGTATAATATGTGTTAACCATTAAAAAACTAACTTCAGGGTATGTGAGAGCTTTTCTCTATTTTTGTTTCCGGTTCATGCAGTTTTGTTAGGAGAGACACATTTTCATTCGCTTAGGTGTAAGGTGGGTGGCAGAAATTATGAGGCGCTTAGCAGATACTAACATGCATAATAATCTTATCTCACAACAATACCACAAAACTTGATTCGACCAACATGTCTTCCGAAAATCATATAACCAAGAAAGTTGAAACGCTGCGCGCATGTGTATGAGTGTGTGTTTTCTGTCTGTGACTCTGTATCCAGTTCGTGCTTTCTTATTCTTCCTAGAAAGTATGCCTGCCTCCGCTTCATGGAATGGCATACAGTCAGCCTTATCGGCGCCGTACCGGCTCGTCTACAATTCACCACGTATCCGGTCGCCATGCAATTTCCATCGGCACATTTCACTAGAAAGAATGTGACATGTTCTTGCTGAGAACTCGGTTTGTGCACTGGACTGGAGCGCGCCGCCCAATGTTAGATATTGCTACCCTTGACTCCTGACCATTGTGAATGCGAAGAGGGCAAACGAAAGCCCCTGTTCCTGCGCGTCAAGTGTTGGCTAAGTCCGTAGTAGCCACGTGAAAGCGTGGCATCGTCTGCTAATCCTCCTCGTGGAGGATTAGCAGATTGTCACTAAATTTATTTGCTGTGCGGCGCCACCATGTACGGACATTGTGAATATATGCACCATCATGTCGAAAAATAAGAAAGTTTGTAAGCTACCCCTGTTATCGTCCTTTATTCATCTTGGTTCTGTCAGAATTTTGCGCTGCTTTTTCCCTTTTGTAAGAGCAAACTCCTTTTCTTTCTCTGAAACACGTTCACCTTTCGACAAATAACATTACTGCTAAAAAAAGAGAATCCTGAGGTGAAAAAAAAAACTACGTGGCACTGTTCCAAATTGGCCCGGGTTTTCCTTTTCAACGGAAAAAAAGAAGCACCTCCTTCCTGTTCTGCTGCACGGCAGTGCACAGAAAGGGTCGTTACTTGGAAAGTACGCTTTTGTGGTGCCGCGCATATTTACAACAGTTCCATAAGTAATTACAGCCGCACCAAGGGAGCATTAAACAGATACAATGAAGAATTCTCCACGTTGTGTGCGAGACAACCCCCTTCACGTTTGAAAAGTACATGCGAGATCTGCTTTGAACAATCCGGAAAGCAGCACTCGCGTGTTTCACTGTCCTGTGTCGGGACCTGTCTTAAATCTAGCACTTAATTTTAACATGTGTCACTGTGAATGGACGCATTTCTGGAAGACGTTCATTTACCTAAAATAGCTTAGAGTGCCCGTCAGTCTGGGTGCCATCATGATGTGCCGCAAATTTTAAGAGATATTTAGCTTCCATCACCCATTGACAGAAACAAAGACGTCGAACAATATCTGTGCAGCCCATATAAACAGATCAAAACTCAACGAAGTGTGATCATGCAATGATTTTTTTTCCAACATTGTTGTTGTTTTGTGGGGTTTAACGTCCCAAAACCAGCTCTGATTATGAGAGACGCTGTAGTGGAGGTCTCCGGAAATTTCAACCACCTGGGGTTCTTTAACGTGCACTGACATCGCACAGCACACGGGCCTCAACATTTCGCCCCCATCGAAATGCAGCCGCCGCAGCCGGGATTCGATCCCGCGACCCTCGGATCAGCAGCCGAGTACGATAGCCACTAGACCACCATGGCGGGGCATTTTTCGAACGTGCGCCACGACGAAATAATATGAAGCCTTGACACAACATGGCATGTTATTCGTTTTATTGATGTGCTAAAATACATGCTCAGGAAGTTCAGAGGACTGGATGATATGGGTGACATATTTATAACTATACTAATGAGCACTAATGAGGACGTAAGCTACGTTGACCTGTTGTCTTTAATGACACCAAATACCCTTCTGGACCTGGAGTCCGTCTTCGAAGTGTTGCACGAGCTCACAATGAACTGCCTCACGCAGCGCACACAGCGAGCGAGATGCGAGTAGCGCAAGTCAGCCCGCGACGGCCAACACTCGTCGCCGCCGTCGAAACGAAAAGCGATCCAGGTACTTCAGTTCAGCACGGCTCACTGCGGCTCACTGAGCGAGAGAGCACCGCCTTCCGCTCTCGGCTCTCTGAGCGAGAGAAAGCACGGCTCACCTCAGTTCACTGAGCGAGAGAGAACCGCCTTCCGCTCTCGGCTCTTTGAGCGAGAGAGAGTCCCAAAGAACCGCCGCTCATTTTTACTGAGCCAGCTCACCTCGGCTCTCTGAGCGAGAGAGAACGCATGGTTCACTGAGCGAGAGCAAACTGCCTCCCGTCCTCGGTTCACTGAGCGAGAGAAAACTGCCGTCCGCTCTCCCAAAGAACCTCCGCTCAGTTTTACTGAGCCGCAGATCACTCGCTCTTTCGAAAGAGCTGCTCAAAAGATCCGGCTCACTCCTGAGCGACCCATCTCTAATAAACGGACTGCCAAATTTGAACCCCTGCAATCCCTCGAAAGGCTGCGCTGTGGCTTTCCTGTTTCACTTGATCCGCAGTGTCGTGAAGTTGTTTGGCACACCGATTCATAACTGCTGTGCTCCTTTAAAACTCCCACACGTTGCCAGGTGTAGCTGCGTGCAAGCGGCGATAACATCATTCACTCGCAGCACTGCATTCTTCCATGCTATCGCAGTTCCCTCACGCCTGCTGCCGCATGCTGCCATGCGTGCTGTGCAGGCTGGCGCAGCTCATTGGGGGAGGGGGACTTGGACCATAAAAAAAATTGTCGACTGTGGATGGGGGGGGGGGGGGTTATTGCGATAGCAAAGATATGGATGCTGTTAACGGGTTTTTGCAGTCGGCGATGTTCTGTACAAAGTCTAAGTCTTTCCTGTCCAAAGAAAAATAAGCAGTTTTCAGGTGGTCTAGTAAATAATTTTTTTACTGCTACATGAAATGCTTGATATTAGAACGTATAGTATCAATTTGTAGAAGAAGGATTGTTCTTTCTAATGGTATTATTTGCAAGCAACCATTTGTTAACAATTCTCTGAAAAAAATTACTTTATAAAAGAATTTGTAACGAAAACAAGAAAAGTCCGTAAAAACATCGATGCTGCTTTGCACCTACACAACCTAAAAAAATTTGAAAATATACATCTTGAAGAAGAAGGCTGTATACAACATTCATGCAAATATGAACTTTGTCTGTACAAGTTAATTTTATACAAAGGAAAATGTTAGCTCTAGCGGCTATCGCGCCACCGCACAAAGCACTTGTATGATGTCTTATGAAGTGCCACGCGGCACTGTGAAGCGCAACGCCGAGGTCAACTCCCGGCCATCTTCTTGTGCAAAACTCCACTCTTTGTGCCGCCACAGACAAGTGATCCTGTCCAAATGATGTCGACACCCTGCAGATAAGAACCGTGACCTTTAGAACACACCTGATATCTTGAAATCCGATTGCCGCCGCGATGAAACAGTTCGGAGTAGAAAACGGAACTTACTGGCGGATACCTGTTGACATTCTAGGGCTACTTGACACACTTTCACCATCTGTGCTGAAGTTGGATGAATCAAAATCATCTCCCAAGTCACCGCAAAATTATGATGCAGACTCATTGGAAGCCGTTGAAATTCGCCGTTTCCGAGGAGGAGTTGTGCGTGACGTCAATGCCATGTTGGAAACTGCGAGTGCTTGTCAAGTGCGATTAAATTCGCTTTAAAGATCCCCACACGGTAAAAAAAGGAAACACAAAAGCAAAACTTGAAAAATAGCTTTCCTTTTATGCACTGATTTTCATTAGCTGTCCCTAAGCGCTCCGAACGCGGTAAAATTTCAATTGAAACCATCGGCAACATAGTGTCGATGTATATAGGCGCGGACAGGAAAGTGCTAACTCAACAACATTGCCTGAGCATCGTATAAAAACACACTAGCGCTGGGGACAAAAGCGGCTGAAGCAAAGATGAAACGAGCCTGCCGTCTCTGCCGAATGAACTGCACATGGGATAATATCGCACTGCATGCGAGGGCTGTTGTCGCTCGCTTTTCAAGCAGAGAGGAAACACCCAGCCAGTCTTTCATCTGGTGAAGGACCATAAGGGAGATGAGCGGTCGCACGCGCTATCTTGACAGACATCAGTAGTCAACCACACTGTCAACAGCGGCTGTTTCTGGTGGTGCCAGCATGCGATTTCGACTTTCTAGACGTATTTTTATCTTCTGAAATGCGCCGTAGGGTTCGGGACTGTGTTTACTGCACAGCAAATCAAATTTTTGAGCCTGGAATTGTATTGTCAAATTTCGTTGAAGTGAAACGGTGCACAACCACAAAAAAAAAAAAAAAAGGAAAAAGTGTTTGTTGACATTGATTCCGATGGGCTGCTGACGGGGAACCAAAAATTTTTCATTGTACTGGAAATTTCGTTGAATCGGCGTTAGTTGTAGCGGGATTCGACTGTACATGTGCTATGCACCACCAACTGAGCTGCAGTGGCTGTCATGAGCCCGTCTGCTTTTTATTAATTTCTAGATGTGTAACACTGGGAGTGTTAGCCAGAACCACTCATGGCCATGGCAGCAAATGTGGAATAATGTATGTTGTGGTTTCTTTCTGTCTATTGCGTAAGTTGACCTGCTGAAGAGTTTGACCAGTTTCATTGGTCCCTTCAGAGTCAAATTAACAGCAGCTGTCTGCATGCACCAGCATCAAATAATAAGGGTTCCTTGGTATTCCACTGCTTCCTCTGTGCCATTACTTCCTTATACCAGGGTGATATTCTCTAGCCAGAATACTAGATTATTTTGCGGTACCTAAAAGGGTTGCGGCATTAGTAATTCTACTAATACCACCTTCCTCTATGTCTCCTTCCTCTTTTTGCCACTATGGATGTGGCTGTAGGTCTACTGTAGTTATTCTAATATCAGGCAGTTGTGATTATAAGGCCATCAGGAAGTTGAAGGACCTATGAAAAAGAAAAAAAACTCTGGTCCAAAAAAAGTTGTATGCTGGTATAAGGTGAAATCACCCACTGAAAAATTTATTTCATTCCCATCTTCGAAAGGCACAAAGTCATATTAGTACTTATACCAATCTAACAGTCACGGGCTACTATTATCTTTCGACACATCAACGTTTTTCTTGTTGATGTCACACACCCAAACTGCACTGCTGTCAAGTGCCATCCAATGACTGATATGTAGCGTTTTTTAGCTGAAGCTGCTGCCGTTGCTTCAGACTGCATGGGACAGACTGCATGGCGCAAGACAGTGAAGCTGATAGGCACTTGGCTGGTCCGGGTTTGTCTCTAGCACACCCACATTTCGACATGGTTGAAGGTTTCGGGAAATGCCTGACAAAGCACTGCGAGGCCCAGCGAACACTTCTCAGTGTTTCGCACTGTGCTCAGTGTGAAGACGGTCACGTCGAACAACAGACAGGCTTTACACTGTCCCGCCCCTTTGCTTTACTACACTATGTGCAAATGCGTAGCCTTGCAAGTCGCTGTGCACCAGACAAATCGACACACACCACACCGTATCCGTCTTCTTTTCCTTCTGCTTGAACGCGCTTGCCAAAAACAACCGCAGTTTTGCCAGTGTAGTAGTGGGCTGAGGTCATGTGCGCAAAAGAAGGAAGAAGAGCACATGCAAATGTCGCACATTGGGCATTGCATAGAAGTACGTGCACACTCTTGATGATCATAGTTTTGTGATACTCCAAACAAATGATGAGAGCCTGCAATGGTTCGCATTTAATAAATAAGTAAGCTGACAAGGTGTCACAGTTGATCAGTGCGTATAATAAGGTTTAAGTTGCACCACGTGTACAACTTCGGGTAGTGCGCGACGCCGCTGGCATGACATTAAGCCACTGGGCACGTAGCTAGCAACGTTGACATCTGCTTTGCTGGTGACAACCTGTGCATGGCTTAAAGCGTTGTTGCTGGGCTTCTTCTGGAGACAAGCTTGTATGGCATCATGTGAGTAGTTTCTTGGACGGCTTTATCATATGAGAAGGTCACATATGGAAGTATGGAGTCCTACGTATTGTGTTTGACGTCAACGTCCATGGCCAGCATGTCAGTGATGGTCTTTTTTAGACGCTCAGTGAGACCATTCATCTCTGGGTGGTAGGCGGTGGTTCAGCGGTGACTTGCCTGGCTCTACCTAAACATCACCCTAGTTAAGTCAGCCGTAAAGGTCGTACCTCTGTTGGTGATCAGGACCTCTGGGATGCCATGATGCAGGGCTATGTTGGCGACCTCAATGGCAGTGCCCTTGGGCAGAGCCCTTGTTTCGGTGCAGCAGATGAGGTAGTCAGTCGCTACGACGATCCATTTATTGCCAGAAGTCGACATTGGGAACAGCCCCAGTAAGTCCATGCTGATTTGCTGGAACGGTCATCGGTGGGGTTCAATGGGTTGCAAAGGTCCGGCTGGCCTAGTTGGCAGCGTCTTGCGTCGCTGACAGTCTTTGCATGTCCTTCCATAATGGCCAATGTCCGCAGTGAGGAAAGGCCAGTAGTACTTGTATCCTCGCGAGTGTACGGGAAAAAGCAAGGTGTCCGGCTGTCGGGTGGTCATGTAAAACTTCCATAACCTCCGGACGTAACGCTGAAGGCTCGATGCGGAAGTGGGGCTCTATGTGGAAGTGGTTGGCTTGGAGTAGCGAGAAGTTCTTCAGGAGAATGTCATTTCGCATCAAACAGGAAGCCAGCCCTCACCTGAATGCCTTAGGCACAATGACAGTATTGCCTTCCAGGTAGTCCATGAGGCTCTTGAGCTCTGGGTCAGCTCGTTGTCTTTCTGCAAAGTTGTCGACACTTATGCGTCCCTAGAAGGAGTCATCATCCTGGTCATCCTGTGGCGGCGGATCGACAGGGGCGTGAGACAAGCACTCGGCATTGGAGTGCTTTCATCTGCTTTTGTAGACAGTGGTGTGAAATATTTGAAGTCTGAGACTCCGTCGTGCGAGACGTCCTGATGGATCTGTCAAATTAGCTAGCCAACATAAGGCGTGGTCGTCACTCACAACTTTGAAAGGCCTGCCGTAGAGGTAGGCGTGGAACTTTGCTGTTGCCGAGATGATGGCGAGGCGCTCCTTTTCCGGGGCGGCATGCTCTGGCCTCGTTAGGAGGTCGTCGTCTTTGTTGGCAGTGGCAGCAGAGGACTTTCGACATTGCATCGTGCAGCAAGCTGACCTCCACCAGACATCACTTGGTTGTGACGATAAAGGACGCAGCAGAACTCAAGGCGTTGTCAGTGAAACTGCTTATTAGGCAAACCTGTGCTCAGCAAAGCAAAACAAATCACAATGCAAGACGATAGCGGCATGGACAGTCGTTGGTGTATGGTAAAACTGACTAGTTGCAAAATGAGTCGGCTTCTATACACACATCATAGCGTGTTCTGGTGTTGTCATCATTGAGATCCTAGAAGGCACTCAAACGTGCACGTTAGGCATAGAAAGTTTCTAAAATAATCGACACAGTTCCCAAAGCGACATGCGGGATAAGTAGAGGCTGCGCTGTGCATCACAGGAAAGTGATAACGGTGCTCCCCGTAAACAAACCAAAACAAGTGCGTGCGTCAATATTTATATAAGCACTCTAGCGGCCTGAGATCTGGACGACACTTGCGTGCTCCCTAAGCAGGAGGTAAAAAGCTGCTCACTGCGTGAGCATCCACATCTCGGTGAACAATTTTGTTCCTTGGTCCGAGTGCCACTACACTGCGTACAGTGCGGAAAACGCAAGATACTTATATGCGAATTTTTATACAGTCAGTTGTACAGAGCACCACAGCCCGACTTACTGCATACAACTGTTTGGAACACAGCACAAATGAGCGAGAGGTGCGTTGGCTTCATTCACTGGACCACCACATACACTACTTTTTCTGACAAAGTCAGAATAAGCATTTTTGCAGAATGCTGGCTTGCTTAGCACGAACGATGTCAGTAAAAAACAGGTTAATAGGCGGTTAAAAGCAGGTTAATAGGCGTGCAAAGCTTGAGTCACACACGCTAGCAGCCACCCATCGCTGGTGTGTATGCCTACTCACCGCTCAAACCGCAGCTGATGCTGCTTACTGTATGGATCTGGCTCGTAATTGAGTGTGTACATATTGTAACATGATCACTGTCTGCACAGTTACAGTTAAACCTGAATATAACGAAATTGACAAATGCTCGAAATTTACCGTTATAAAGAGGTTTTTGTTATATCCAGTTTTGGCTTGAAAATTCGAAAAAGAAACTTGCAAATAAAACAGAGGGACAACTAGAGGTGTACCTAGCCCAGAACACATTTTTGGGGAAGAAACATGGAGGCATAGCTAGAATCGACCTCCGAAGATTTGTCGCCATCTCTGTTTATCAGACACTTTCCACCAGCGCTTCATCTGACATCTCTTTGGTAGGGATGACGCACTTGCCTGAAAGAGAGAGAGAGAGCAAAAAAAACTCACAAAACTGCACACACTCCAGGGCTGCTCTATTCGTGGGCAGTGAAAGCCATGCTCCTGTGTGACATGACAAGCGAGCCGTTTCTCTGTTGAGGCACTCAACCTTGCAATAATACACCTAGGTGACTCAATGCGTGGATACGGGAGTCGACTAGTACGCTTGCGCACCACGTGAAAAAAAAAGGAAAGAAAGAAAGCAAACGCAAATGGCATGATGGGTAAATAAAAAAAAAGCAGACATGGAAAAGCTGCAGGAGTGTGTGGTGGTGTGCAACTCACTGGGAACACAATATGAATTTTAGAGGGAGGAGGAAATGCTGTAGTTGGGGCGGCAAGAATTGCTTAGCTGGCTTGTGTGATGCACGGAAGCCGAGAAGGAAGTGGGGCACGTGCAGACAAGTGTCCTCGCAACTCGCATTTCACTGGCAGCACACTATAGGAGCGAGGTTGCCGCAACAGCTGTGTGCGCACCATTCGCGATCACATTGCTTCGCGTGCCATCATCAGTGGGATAGCTTTGAGGGTGGATTTGACCACTGCGCCCGCTAAAATTCGATATTTGGGCCGAAATTATTAGGTTGTTGGCAGGGGGGAGTTTGTTATATGAAGAGCATCTCCCATTGGGGGGGGGCCACTGCTTCATACAGAGGTTACAAATACACATTCTTCCCTGGAGTTGTGGCGGGGAATTGAAAAACTTCGTAATATGTATCTAGGGAATCGTTATAGCCAGGTTTAACTGCATATAAAATTTTGGTTTACCCTTTGGTTTTTTTTTTTTTACTTTTTCAGATGGGTTACTGGGGCCAGGGCCATTCATGGCACTAGTAGAACTAGTAGCAGCATCTTTAGGCTGTATTTTGTTTAGTCGCTTTGGTGTTCTCGTAGAAAGAAAATAATGGAAGTACCATGAGCTCACGGTTATCTCTGGGCCAGTGCTTTACACCAGCAGTTAACAAAACATGAAAGCTGCTGCAATATTAGCTTTATGTGCATCTGGTTAAACTCATCACCAGGTGTCGGCAGCAGTGTTTTACACAGGTCATGTTTGCTTCTCTAATAGTCCGTATTCTGTAAAGTCCGCAAGCAGTATGGTGGCCGATTTGGAGCAGACGGCAGCTCATATCCATGCTGCTCATGACATCATGTACACCATGACAACATAGCGCTCACCCGTGGTGGGTGGGGCTTGTAGCCAGCGACTTCTAGGGCTTATTTCGGACAGATATGTTCCTTTCCAAACCACAAATTGTTGGGTGATCATGTCACAGCCCCTTTAAGTTTGCAGTGATGGAAGTGCTGTGTCAATTGTGCCAAACTGTGCCAAGAGAGAACTGCTGATACATTCTGCACCATAAAGCTGTTTTTTGGGTGTATTACGCCATGCCTACGCTGAGGCCGACTGGAGTGACCTTCACCGGTAGAACCTGCGCAGGTTCACTCCAGGCGGAATTGTAATTTGTTCCGAAACCAAAACTGCATTTCTAAGCCGGCATGCTCTGTATATGATGCCAGCATGCTCTGTATACCGGTTGATTTGTTGGGGTGTGACAAGACAATCGCCGAAGATCGTGAAACCTGCCAGTTTGCTAACTGTTGGGGCTTAGCTAATTGCAGTAAAATCTTCTTAATTCAAGTCCATTAATTCAAAATTTCGGTTAATTTTGACACAGCATCAGGTCCCATCCAAAATGTACATTGTTCTATTACTGAAAACACTCTAATTCAGACAGATTTGACCGCGCTTCAGGTAATTCAAACTCCCGACTGAGTCGGGTCGCGATGGGGAAGCAGCAGCAGATTCCGCCATAGCCACACTTCAGATATAATTCAAATTTGCAGTCGAAATCAATAGTGCACATAAACAACTTCGAAATTGGATTTTGGCCTCCAAGATTTAAAATGAGGTACGAATGAGCTTTGCGTCTCGGAGGCACAAAAATAAAAACTAAATAAAAATAAAAAAGGAAGAAAACTAAAACACATGGCGCTGGTTTACAACCAAAATGAAACAATGCATCGCTACTGTCATTAGGAACAGGCAAGTGACGGATTTGCCATTTCTTTTTTCTTGTGCATCCAACACGTTTGCGTTGCGGTTGAGTCAGATTGTTATACTGCAGCGCACTGCTGCTTTTAAATTTTGTTTATCTTTGTGTATGGTCCGTGTTGTTCGCAGCCTTTTTGTTTGTTTCTTTTGAAAAGTTTGCGGGTTTTTTATTTTGTAGTTATCAACATGGTTTCATTTTGTCCATTGTCGTATGTTGTGTGCGTGCACGGTACCACTGCGCAAGCGATGCCGGAGTGGTGTCTCCTGTGTTTGCTGCCCCAGCCCCAGCAGCGAGTAGGGTGAAGTACAAAGCAAACGATTTGGCTGCGGAGGTGCAAATATTGAAGGCTGTGCAAGCAGGAGCATCTCGAAAAGAAGTGATTGAAATCCCAAGAAAAGCCCCCAATGCCAAGAAAAGCGTGCCAACTAGTTATGTCAAGAATGAAGACCAGATTATGCAAGCATACGACAGCGACATGTTTGGTGAAAAGAGAAAGAGGCTCAGAATGATAACGTACCCCAAACTAGAAGAAGCGCTGTTGCGATGGATTGCCATCGCCTGCAATGCACAGTTGTCCCTGAGTGGCCCCTTATCCGCACACAAGCAGAGAAGTTCACACTGACCATGAACATTGATTCTTTCAATGCTTCGGAAGGGTGTCCGACCACTTCAAGAAGCGACACGAGCAACGTGTGTGGTGAAAAGGTGCCGTCGACGAGAGTGTTGTGCAGAACTGGCGGTTTGAACTTTCCACTTGCCTTTCTGTGTTCAAGCCTAGTGACATTTCAATGCTGACGAGACAGCGCTGTTCTTCAAGGGTCTGTTTCACAAGACATTTATGTTTTAGGGAGGACCTGTGCGTCAGTGGGAAACGAAGTAAAGAGTAGGTGATGTTTCTTCTGGCCGTGAACATGACCAGCACAGAGCGGCTTCCACTGCTGGTGACAGGAAAGGCTGCAAAGCCAAGATGTTTTAAGAACATTTTCTTGTCGACTACTGCTTTAATCAAAAGGCTTGGATGACTGCAGAAATATTTTAAGCCTGGCTGTGTCAGCTAGACCGCCTCTTTGCGGCCAAGGCTGTTCGTGCTGGACAACTGCAGTGTGCGCACGAAGGTGTCCGGGCTCGAAAACATTGAGTTTCTATTCCTGCTTCCGAACACAACGGCTTCCTTGCAGCTGATGCACCAGAGAATTATAGTTTTTGAAAAGCCTTTGTCAACAGCAGGTACTTGAGCGGATGTTGCTCTCTGTGGAGGCCGGAAAGTAGTGCGAGGTAAGCCTTCTCAGTGCAATCCACATGCTCATGTACTTGTGGAAGAACACGCTGCCTGAAGTAGTCGTCAGCTACTTCAGGCATAGCGGCTTCATGCACGACACTGCTGACCTAGATGTGGTGGCCAGTGTTGAAAGTGGCGAAGAGCAAGACAGGCGTTATGTTAACATTATGCCATTGTATGTGCCCCTGCGCGATCATTTCGCAATAGACAATGATGTTTCCACGGCTGGCAAAGTGACAGACAGCGATATCGTCGCCGAGGTCTTGGATGGCAAAGGGAAATCTGCTGATGAGGACCCATACGATTCAGAAAAACGTCCACGCCACACATTGATGGAGGCTGTGCATGTGTTGGCCGTTTTGGAGGACATCTGCATGATTTTCTCGGACAGTGTGCACGGACTGAGCCACGTACAGGAACATCGCAAAATTGTGATTTCCTCACGCATTTCCTCTGTGAAGCAAATCGCAATCACAGACTTCTTTAAGAAATAAAAGTCTGATGGTGTCGGAAACATTTTTCAAGTGTTTCGATCATACCCACGATAATTCGGACCCTCGGTTAATTAGGCCATTCTCTCTGGTCCCGTGAAGTCCTAATTAGAGGGGTTTTACTGTATAGTGAAAACGAAAGGGTGCTTGCACTTATGGTTTCACTTATGGTTTCATGTTCTCGTATATGAATGTAATGCTTGAAAATTTGAACTGTGCGAGTCTCCGGTAGCATTTCCGTTGTTTAAAGTTTCACAATGAATTGCTGTTTAAGCTTAGTTTCGTGCTGTCATTGAGACAAATAACATTGCTTCTTCAATTATTGCTGACGACATGAATTGTGGATGTCACCCTTCATGATTGGTTTGTCAAGCTACAGCCAAAAGATGAGAATAGAAAAGAGGAACACATGCTGCTAGCAATTAAAAATAAGTGACCATGCTTGACACATTACTCCGGAATAAAGAGCACTCTATTTCGCTCACACTTGTTTCAGGACATGTGGCAGTTTCCTTGCAGGGCAAGCAAGTGCAAGGAGTTCACAAAAATAATCCGACAGTATCAGGGCTGTTTGACATACCGAGGAAGTAGCGTTTGCGATATTTCATGTTTAATATTCGAACATGATGATGCAGATTGATGAGCTGTTATTTTAATTTGTGATTTTGTTTAAACTTATCTGCTCAGTGAAACTAATATTTGACCGCATCACATCAAACGGGGTTATACAAACGTGCTTGTTCATCGTACAGTGTATACTATGAGCTTTATACTCGTACAGTGTATACTACCTACGGTGTATACTACCTACAGTGTATACTACGTACAGTGTATACTACCAGATTTACACGTATGAACAATGTCGCTATTTTGTTCACGCGCTTGCCTAAACTAAACTACACTCCGGCTCCACAAAAAGCGCACATGATAATAAATGCGCGTGCACACAAACATAATCTGTGTACTCACCGGGGAGGAAGGAATTGTCGCGAGTGATGTGCCTGGAACAAACTGTGATGTTATTGGGGCAGGACCGCTCCAGAAAGAACAAGCCAGCACACCAGTGCACAAACACACGTCCAACTTCTATTCTACCTTTCACGCATGGACAACACACACATTACGGGAACTCATAACAAAACCTCGCGGGCTAAACTAAATGAATAAATAGAACGTCCGGCCTACAGTTCAGGTCGTCGGGGTAGTCGCCTGGGCCATCGTTGGTGTCCCGTCGGCACCTTGCAGTGGAGAAGTGGACGTTGTAGCGCCGTCAGCTGCCGTGATGAAGTTGGAAGACGCAGGGTCGCCGCGTGGAACTCCAGTGGCTCTGCGACGAGCTGGAGCTGACGAAACACGTGTTCTGGTGGCAGGGAGTTGTGCCCTTGAGCACCAGCCGTCCGCCTCGGAAACCCACGCCAGCCCTCCTGGAACAGCGGGGCAAGGGCGGATTCAGCAACCCGGTGCCAGCTCTCCACGATCAGCGGGACCAGGACAGGTTCAGGAACCCAGCGCCAGCTCTCCTAGACCGGTCGTCTAGCGGAGGCTGAGCTGTCCACTCAGCTGGTAGGAGTGTCGCGACGTGGCCGGGGTCGTACCTATGGGCCAGACGCCCAGCGAGGTAGTCCTGCCTCGAACGACGAACCTCGCGCACTGCTGAGGGCACGGGCCACGCACCGTCGAGGCCGCGCCTCACGAGCTGCCGTTGTCTTCCTCGTCGGCACCGCACGGCACATACGCGCACACATCACATCCTCTTTGCCACCGCACGGCACACAATCGTCGTTTTTTGGTTTCAGTTTCGGTTTCGCAGCACATATTATGACACAAACTGGCATAGTTCCCGTCACCTTCTTGCTGATGCGCAAGCTCCTAATCCATGTTGCCGTGCGCAAAGCATCGTCTGTTTCTTTGGGGAACCGATGAAACGACGTGTTGCTGTCTTTGGATCGCGATGACACACACTAAGGCACGCAACAAAAGTCTTTTGGTGAGGATTTTTTTTTTCTTTTTCGGGCTACTTCAAGGCGGCATGGCATCGATTAAGGAACTATAGAGCTGTTTTACAGCATGCGGTAATGCAATAACATGCCACGTTTTGAGGTCGACCTTGGATTGGCTGGTTCCGGAGCATCCGCTAGGTGGCGAGCATTTAGATGGAATCACGAATTGGGTTCCAAGCAGTGGTGCTGCGCTGCCCTTGCTCTCCCCCTCCACTTGTCACATTGCAGTGTAAAGAGAGGCTAGGGCTCTCTTCTTTTTTCTTTCTTCGGTGTGTGTGTGCACGAGCACATATGCGTGTTTTCTGCTGCTGCGCATATCACAAGTTCCTTTCCTCTGTTCCATTTGTGGTCCCGTTCCTGCGTGTGTTGCAGTGGGGTTGCCGCCACCCAAGACATCTTTACTGTTAATACCTTCAACGAGCACCTTGACAGGTGTTTGTCCCCAATGTCTGTCCCCATTTGTAAACACGGGTGGGCTCCTGTCGGCATTCGGCTTTCAACCCAGCATTGAAGGAGGATGCTCTAACTGGCCACCACTGCGGCGCCGCTGAAGAAAAATGGTGGGGCAGGGGCTAAGGAAAGAGAAAGGAAGCCGCAGAAGGGAGAGGAAGAGAAAGTGTGAGCATTCTCTTCTGCGAGTTGAGCATGCTGTGGCCGGGGCGTTGTTGCGTGCCAGGAGAGGCGACCAGTCCCAAGAGAGGAGGGTGGGTGCGTTCCCTGACTCGAAGAAGCGCCAGCATCGGGCACATAAAACGTCATGGAAACGTCACTTCCTCTAGTTCACGGAGCGCTCGCTAGGTGCAGTACTTTCTGAAAAATGTATTAATTTCATTATTTTCTGGCGGTTTCTACCTGGAAGTGAAGTTGTGTCAACCTGTTTCAGCACCCAGTCTTTCATTTGGGCAAAGAATCTGGGCGGCAAAATTTTCGTTCAGTGTCCCTTTAAGCAACCCCCTGTGGTCCAAATTTCCGGGGCCCTCCACTGTGGCATCTCTCATAATCATATCGGGGTTTTGGTATGTAAAATCCAGAAATCAAATCACTTTGTCCAAGAAGTGTGTAATGCTGTTGTGCCTTGTATAACCTCAGTTAAATTTGCCTCCTATTTGCTACTTACATTGCAATGTTATGTGGCATGACATCAGGCTAATGGAATATGATTATCTTAGATGGCGAGATATGACATTCTTTGAACACACACACATGCACGCACAAAAGTGAGGGCTTTGTTGGTATCTTTGTCAGACAACAGCAATTATCACCTGGTTTGCTTGCGTTTCCTTTCTTGGAAACTCTGCGCACTCGGAATGTTGCATTCAAGAACCCCTTGTCATGTGATAGCACATACGTCATTAGTGACTAGGAGATATCGGGTGCGCTACACTAATGCAAGACGCTTGAAGCAGATGGTGATTATGGTTGTAAGCCTAAACAGCTTGTGAAGTGCTCGCTTTTCAAAAGAAAACAAGTTTTGCATTTGGCGGTCTTTTGTGTTGAAGGGATGAGCGATGAGGTGTGGAGGCGAAGCACTAATCATTGCTGCTAATGCAACCACCAAATCATGATGTTGACTGAAAGTTGTGTTTTCCGTGACATCTTAGTGCGCGAGCATCTGAGGCCCTATTCACAAATGGACTTTGCAGGTTTTCTGATTTTTTCATTCCATGCATAAATTTATGCCTTGTAGCAATGCAGCAGGACTGCTCAAGTCATAGTTTTCTTACTACAGGCTGAAAATTTTTCTGCTCCAAAAGCACATATTCCTGTGTCAAACTCGTATTTTTCCTGCTACAAAAGCTGCTCTAAAATACCAAACGCCACTTCCATCATTGAGTTCGTTATATCAAGGTTTACTGTACAATCTGAATGATGATCACCTGCTCTAAAATACCAAATGCCACTTCCATCATTGAGTTCGTTATATCAAGGTTCTGAATGATGATTTCACGTGTGTGGCACATAGTCTTTATTGTCTTCTGTTTGCAACGTTGTCCTACTTACAACGAAGTGCAAAAGAAGGAACATTGCATGCTCAAAAAACGTTCCCGCGTCACTGCATTGCCGCAGGTTGTTGAAATTTGTCACTGGTAACATCACGTGCTGTATTCCTGTACACTTGCTCCAGGTATCTTGATCAGCAATATGTTCAATAGGCAACACTAGGCAGCGCCACTTAGCGTTCACAATTTAGCCATGCATGCATTATTAGCCATGCATGCAACCTTCAAGATCGGCCTTGGCTTTTGGCCACAGTTGGCTATAGTCTTAGTTCAGAACAAAGTTCTTATGGTGAAGCTAGTGGGACAATGGCAAAGATGTTTTCTCTTCTGGTGGTGCTTCAAAGTTTTTGGCTAGAGCTGTGTGAATAGCAAAATTTTGGATGTGAAACGAATTCTCATATTAATGTTTACATATCCATCGAATCTGAATATATTTTTTTAATAATGTTAGAAAATTTTTCATTCAATCCCTCTTTAATAACACACGAAGTGTACTGCTAAACATAGGCATAAAATAAATTTACTGCATGGCTAGTGTACTGTTGTTCCTAGAAAAAAAAAAAAAAGTCGAGTCTTAAATAGCAGTCCAACAGAGAACTTTGCAGATGCTTGAGCTAGCTCAATAGATTCAGAAATGCCATGATCCACTGTGAACGCTTGTGCCTACATCTGAACTATTTTATGGTCACAGTCCAACTGCAGGTCCCGGTTTCTTTGATAAATTTACGCAGGCCTGCGTTCACTTTTGAAAATGCAGCCTTCTGCAGTCCCAGGAAAGGTTGTCATGTTGCAATAGAGGCAAAGAGGGCATCCTTCTTCCTCCAACAATGCACATAGTTTTGGGGGATGCCATATTTCTGTTTCGCTGCACAGTTGCTCAAACGTTTAGCTTTAGTTATCACCCTCATCTTATCCAAGGTACACAGAGCGAATCTGGTAGAGCTACATGCCACACCAAGCAAGGAACTCGTGAAGCTTGCATGCATGCCCCCAAGTAAAGCTAGTGACTAGTGCACCATGGGGTGGCGACTGTGTCAGAGTGGTCAGGCTTTGAACTCAGCATGTAAATTGGAGCATACTGGATTGTTGGTGGGTTTGTCTTTTTTTTTGGTGTCATGCAGTGGGCTGGCTGTTTGTGATCTCAGGGTCAGCATTGTTATCAGCAGCTACTTTGTGCTTTCCAACTGCTGTCAGATCGTATTTTTTTCTTTCTGTTTGCTTACAGTGACCTTATTTTATTCCATGGCAAACATCCTAGCATTGCAAAATTAAATGTTTGCGATCATTTGTATTGTCATGTAAAGAAAACAGATTACATCCCACACCAAAGAGGTCATCGAAGCTGTTTACCTCAAATAAGAGGTGAGGATTGACATTGAAACCATGATTTTGCAAAAAGAAAGAAAAAGAAGCTTATATTGAAATAAATGTTGTTTTTACTCTGTTCTACACATCAATCTGACTTTACTACTGTGCACAAGGGCTTCTTCATCCACTTTTACATGCTCTATTGTTTCAGTTGAAGTATGGCTATATACAGTTCAT
Source organism: Hyalomma asiaticum (assembly GCA_013339685.2). Classification (NCBI taxonomy): domain Eukaryota; kingdom Metazoa; phylum Arthropoda; class Arachnida; order Ixodida; family Ixodidae; genus Hyalomma; species Hyalomma asiaticum. The sequence goes on from CM023481.1 coordinate 193,867,796, forward strand.
CGCAGATATATTGAACTCAAAGGGAATCGCGAAGTACTTTGCTATGTCAATAATTCGAAATACAAAATATGCCTATTTGAAGCTCGTATTAAAGTGATGCACATCTCAGATTGCTTTCCATCGACCGTAACAAGCAGTAGCTTACCGATTTGCCTACAGTATGCAAAAAAAAAGCGAAAATAATCACATGTTAGGTATTTCTTAAAGAAGTCTGTAAGCTTGGCTCCCACCTTCTTGTGGGCCGTCAAGTTCCTCAAGCAGTTCTCAATATCATTGAGGCCTTAAGAATAGGCAAATCCACTACCCTGCATTGCGCCACATCAACAGTGAATGATTGTGAAAGCCGATGCCAGCTCACGGAGCATGGTGCAGAGTTATTTAGTGACGGCGTAGACATTTGACGCTGCTCGGGTCCCATCCCTCAGCACCGCCAACGTCAGCCACAATCTTGACATCAGTGCAGCCAGGAACAGCTCACATCTCATTGGTGCGTTTTCTGTAAGCCTGTCCAAGAGGGTGTCTGGGAATGCCGATGATTCACAAAATTCGTAAAAATGTCCAACGCCATTGTCAGCAGCGCTAACCCACGCGATGTCATCACTTTACACCACAAAGCGCACTTACAGAAACAGTTTGCAGCGGAGCTTCACTTGGCTAAGCTTCAAGCACCGGTCATCATTTGTCTTGTTCCAAGAAAGTCAATCTTTAGTTCAACAGGTTCGACTGCCAGACAGGCTAATCACGAGCAGTGAGATGTACGCAAGTCTGCAAAGTGCGAAATGGCCAAAACAAACCTTGTAGGTTGATCATGATGATGTTGCCATTAATCTTGCTGATGGAAATACCTTTTATGGCATAGCACAAGAGCACAACTAGTGAAAACTTGGCCTTCGAGATTGGCACTGCGAAAACGACATCCTGAGGCCACAAATCTTGGAGGCTGTGCTTTTGCAAACTAAGTGCAGTAGTGCAAGGACAATCATCAGAATGCACACATCACGTCAATGCAAGTCCACATCACGTCAATGCAGATCGAGGCTGCTGGTACGACTAATGCCAGAGCTACAGCTTTGTATCCTGCTTTGTATCTATATCACTTGATGCCTTTGTCTGTCAGCCTATTTGAAAAATGTTGCTGCTGTGTGTTACCTCCTATTGTTGGTGCAGGAGACTGGCGAGCGCTGTGCAACCTGCCAAGGCAATGCAATGACACGGTGTTTTCGATGCCTGCGCATGGAAAAAGTGATAGCAACACATTAAATCAGCGTATCTAAAAAGGAATGTCCTTGAGGGCTTTGGTGTAGGGCAAAGTTCGATATATCAAATGCGGCAGTCCACAGGAGTTCAATATACATGCACGCTAGCCCTATACTTTCGCATTTGATCTTGAAGGGGACTTTTCAACTGTTCGATATATCCGAGTTTGACATATCCAGGATCGGACTGTAGTGCTCAAGTCATATGCAAGGGTAGAGCTGCTTGTGCATTCTAAAACCATTTTCTGAAGGAATCTGCTTCTTGTTTGGAAGTTGCAGTTTTTTTTGTAGATGGAGTTATTTAAGAACCTATGCCCGTCTTTTCCTTGCCTTACTTTCCTTTTTTTTCTCTGCAAGTGAAAACTTATTTTTTGACTTTGAGTTGATTTATCATATCAAAAAGAAACTTTGGAATGTAATTCAGCTAATTTTCTATTGCATACTACAGGATATGACTGAATTATGGTCTGACATGTTTTATCATGCCAATGTTGGTTAGTTGTTCCTGATCGTATGGTGTTCTTTCTTTCCTTCCCAGAGCTACAACTGGAGCAGTTTATTCGACATTGGACACGACTTCATGGGAGTGAGGAGCGGCTGTGTGGAACGCCACCCCCGCTTCTGAAGTGTGTGGATCAGGAGGAGCCACCAGCGCTCTCCAGTGAGCAGCAGCAGCAGTGGCTGTCTGATGAGTTGTCGCCGCGCAAAAATGCACGGGAGCCCGATCAGCAACTTAAGCGACAGTTCCTGCTTCTGTTGGGACTCTCATCCACTGGGACCAATGAAGGCAAGGGGCTTATCTGTTTCTGCTGCAGTGTTAGTACAGTGGAACCGCGCTGATACGTTCCCGGTTGATACGATTTCCCGGTTCCAACGTTCACGATCGTGAAAACACGAACTTTTCTCGTAGAGTTACGCTTCTTTTCCTCCGGTTAATACGTTCCCGGAAAATACGATTATTCGGCACCAGCGTTTGATATATCGTCCAACTACAATCGGATGATACGTTTTCTGGCCTCTAGAGAGAAGTCTGGAAGCTCGCGCAATCTAGAGCAGTGGCTGTGCACCACGGTGGCTGCACCGCGGTACTCGCCCCACTGTGGCACAAGAAAACGCAGGTGCGCTCTCTTCCGATACTCGCATATCACCTAGCTAGACGTAACACACCGCGTTCATCGGTATTGCCGCTGACACTCGCGACCAAGGCAGCTTTAACAGCACGCGTGCGGTAGCTGTTGGAAGCGTACGTAGAGTGCATTTTTAATGGCTGATAACCGAGACACTCTAGGGATGGTAAAATCGATGAACGATTAGATGTACACCATTAATTGATTAATTGTCATTGATTTCCCCTTTCAATTAATCAAATTAATCAATTAAAACTCTTTAATTGACGATTACGGCGCCCCCCAACCCTAACACCGCCCTTTGGCCGAAGCGCATGATTGCGAGGCGCGCCACGCCGTGACGCAGATGTCGAGCGCATATTTCTACTCAAGTAGAAGGAGCTCGGAGCCGCATGCAGTCATACCTTATAGAGATAGAAATGAACTCGACCTGATCTCCGTCGCCTACACCGTCTTATTTAACCCCCAGATTTTACTTGCTTCTTGTGTAAGTGCCACATTGTAATACGCGCTGCTTATTTCTTGACCGGTTCAGTTCTTATTGCCGTTGTATTTTACTCCTTAGTGAATTAAAGATTATTTGTCACCAGTGAGAGAGAGAGAGAGAGATTCTGTTTATTTAAGGAAGTGAAGAAAATAGGGTGTAGAGTACACGGTAACTGTCCCTCAGTGAGGACGCCTCAACCGAAGCACTCAAGGGGTGGGAGAATTAAAGGGACAGAGAGAAGAAAGAAGGGAGGCCCAGGTCTTAACCACACCTCACCAATGAGAGAAAGAGAGATAATGTATTAGAGGGTAGAGAGGGTGGCCTGATCTAGTATGCCCCGGCCTTCTTCTCTACTTTGGGGACAATGCAACAGGGGAAAAAGAGTGATGAAGCATGATGATGAGGATAAGGATGAGTGATCCGTATACAGTCGACTCTCGCTACAACGAACGCCGCTTCAACGAAATTTCCGCTACAACGAAAAATTCTCGGATCCCCGTCAGCAGTCCATAGGAGTCAATGCATAAATATGCTCGCCACAATGAACACATTCTTTTGTGCTGTTTCGCTTCAGCGAAATTTGACGATGCAATTTCAGCCTCGAAAATTCGATTTGCTATGCAGTAAACACAATCCGAAACATTTTGGCGCATTTCAGAAGATAAAAATACGACTACAAAGTCGAAGTCGCATGTTGGCACCACCAGAAACGGCCGCTGTTCATTGCGTGATTGATTACCGATGTCTACCGATGCCGTCTACCGATGTATGTCGAGATAGCGTGCATGACCGCCCCTCTCCCACCGGCGCCCCTTTTTGGTCCTTCGCCCGACGAAAAAAGGGCTGGGCGTTTCCTCTGCTTGAGAAGCAAGTGACAACAGCCATCACACGCGGTGCGATGCTATCGCATTGTTCAGTTCGTTCGGCGGAGACGGCCGGGTTGTTTCATCTCTGCTTCTGCCGTGTTCGCCCCCAGCGTTAGCGCGCATTTACTCGCGCGTAGAGTATACGATGCGTGGGCGGTGTTATCGAGTTGGACTTCGTACAGGCGACTGCAAAAATCCGCTAACAGTGTCCATATCATTGCAATAACTCCTCCACTACGGTCGACAACTTTTTTTTTTTTATGGTCCAAGCACCCCCACCCGTTAAGTACCGTCTAACACGCACCTTCTTTCCAGTATAACGGGTCCAAAAATCGTACGCGTAGAATCGAGTGCGAACGAACGACAAGGTTACCATTTCGCAGTCGGCATCAAAATGGCCGCCTCCTACGTGCTTTGGGCGCTGTCGAACGGTCATCTGCGCAGCACGCATGGCAGCACGCGGCCGGATGAATGCAGAACTGCGAGAAAGTGATGTTGCCGCCGCTTGCATGTGGCTATGCCCAGCAACGTGCGGCAGTTTTTTTGGGACGCGCGTTATGAATCAGCGCGTCGAACGTCTTCGAGACACCGCGGATCAAGTCAAGCGGGAAAGCCACAGCGCCGCTGTTCGAGTGACTGCAGGGGTCCAAAGTCGGCGGTCTGTTTATTATGCGAGTGCGTTCATTACGCGAGTACCGCATTTGTTTTTATGAATCTGAGAAGTTGATTACTAAGGACTTTTTTTTCTTCCGTCAGTGCGCGTTACAATCGATGTTCCACTTCTTTTTTTTTTTTTTCTCGCGGGAAACGGGTGAGCGTTACTATCGAGGGCGCAGTAGAATCGAGTAAACCCGTAGATCTCCCAGATTCCATTTCTCCAAACTTGGCAGGTATAGTTTCAGTACTCGCTATTTCCGAACCCTTACTACCGCCGTGATGCCGCAGGCTGCGCGCAAGATTGAGGCATAAAAGTTTCACTGTTCTACGAGCTCAGGTCAGTTATATTTTTGCGATTTCACTACAACGAAATTTTCGCTTCAACGAAATTTTTTCCGCACACCGTCGATTTCGTTGTAGCGAGAGTCGACTGTATACATAAGACATGACTAAGATTGCCGTAATAAGATTGCTTTTGACCAACTTGCCATATGCACGGAAAAGTTGCAATTGCTTATTCTTGCTTCATTATATATAATACATTTCCATGTCACTTTGAAATCTTTATAGGCGAGTGAACATAAAGAGAGCCTTTGCTTTTCTTTTCAGATCGAGAGACAATATGGCGTGCTATAGTAATGGAGCGATCCCAACGCAATGGTGCAGTCTGCAAGGAGAGCTGCCTCGGCAACACTAGTCACAGGCCAGGTATGTGTTGTACTTTCATCTTAAGGCTGTGTGAATAGCAAAATTTTTGGTGCAAAGTGGATTTGAATAATAATGTATTAGTGTGAATTGAATCAAACATTTTTTTATAATTCTATGTTAAATTTCACAGGAAATATGCTCTAAACACGGGTAAAAAAAGCAAATTGGCTTTATGGCAAGTGCACACCCACAATACCGTTCCTATAAAAAGAACAGTCCAACAGAGGACTGCACAGATTCATCGGTTAACTTCGCTCAGGTGCTAACTTCCCTGCAGTACACAAGTGTTATCATACTTAGTCTGAAAACGGGCCACTTGTTATGGGGCACAGTGCATTTTGTACCGTAGAACGGCCCTGCAACACTTTTCTGTGCAAACCTTGAAGGACCTCACTAAAGGAGCTCTCAGTCTTGCAAATTGCTTGCCACAAAAATTTTTTTAATCTGTCCAAGTATGTGTGCAGTTCCACTGTCCAAGCTCCTTTTCTCCTTTTTTGTGCCCAAGGTTGCACTGGAGGCTACATCAGCACGTGCAATCTCCCTGAGCATTTTTCTCTTCTTTTTTTTCTTTGAACATCTTCATGTGCTTCTCTTATAACAACTAGTGAGCTGGCAGTATCACTGGATCTTGGGGACTTGGCAGCACCCCACAGCGGCCATGATAACTTCCGACTATTACCCGCAATAACTTTACACAGCAGCACAATAAGCGTTACGAGAAACTCTGCAATTACAAGAGCAGTGGTAGTTCTGGAAACAATGATGTGCATTGGTAACTGCTGTCACAGAAGGCCTACTACAAGAGAAGTGGCTCAGGCATGCACATTTAAGATAGTATTTGCGTAGTACCACTGGGGGCTGCTTTGTGGTGCTTATATTGATAGAGACAACTATTTTTTTTTTATTTCACTCAAAACGAACAATTGAAGCATTACTGAGGATGTTTTCATGATCATGAAATCAGCCATTGCTGGTTCCGCCTCAAGCAACATAGTCAGTGCTCCTAGTGCTCTAATTTGCTGAAAGAGCAGGCAATATCTAGTATATGAAACAAAATTGGAAATTCTCTGGTGCATGTACTATGTAATATTTGGCTCACATGTTCACAGGAGCCTTGACTTCTGATTGGCCACATTTTTTGTATTTAGAAGGTGTTGCGCAGACCCTTTGATTACTAACTTCGAACAATTTGTATAGTAAAAATTAGGTGGGAATTCAATCAAATAGCGAACACCATTCGACAACTACTAGAGTGTTTGAATACAGTCCAACCCACTTATAACATTATTGAAGTGCCATGAAAATCACATTGTTATAACCGATAATTGTTATAACAGGGTTGCATGAAAAAAAAAGCTTATTGAGGGGACCCCAGGGCTGGTTGTGTACGTGTGAGTGGGGGGACAATGAGCACACTCAGTATGCTTCACAGCATGACAATGAGCATAACAGTGCCTAAAGATGTCGCTGAACCAACTTGAAGCAGCACCAAAGGACCCCGCTTCCTACCCATCCCTCCCTGCAGCAGTGTTATTTTAATCCCCACCATTTATTTCAGTAGCCAGAGAAAATAGCGCTGAGGCCTTTCTCGGAAAGATAGTTGAAGTTCCTCAAAACAGCTTTGGGACCAGTGTCCTTTGTTACAACCATTTCTTTCAGGGTGAGCCTCATGTTTAGGAACTGGTTTCCATTGTATGACAATAGGGCGGCTTTTTGTAGAGGGGAGCAGCAAGTGTGCAGGGGCCAAAGTTCGTTTTATTTTCAAAGATTTCACATCCAATTACCTCTTGGCACCAGTACACAGTACACCCAGCAGCCAGACTTCATTGTTATAACAACAGGGCTTGGGAACATTGTTAAACGAGGGTTGGTTCACCATAGAAAACATACAAAAGTAGTTGGTGCAGCAGCTAACCATTGTTATAAGTGGGTTCAACTGTAGTAATGCACTGTTTTATGATATCGTGCCTGCGCTTTTTTTTGTGTGTGTCCTAGAAGATTTTCATTGGAGTCTGATCTGTCATTTTCCAACTTTACAGCATAATTTATATTGTTGTGCAGAATTTAGCAATCCTTTCAAGAATAACTGGCATGTTCTTGTCTATATTCTCCTTGCTTTTGCTGTGTTTGCTGTATTCACAGCATAGGGACTCCTTTGGTTTATTTAGTACATAGGCCCTGTAGCTGGTCATGATTAGTTTAATTTGGCTGTTTGTAAGCCATGTTTTGTGAAAATTAATGTGCCTTTTCTCTTTGTGGGTGAGTTCAATGCTCCTGGAATGAAATGTGACTGAGAAATAAGTAGAGCCTAACACACTTGTAACAATACTGAACTGTCATGAAAATTCGATCGTTACAATTAGGAGTGTGCAAATATTTGAACGTTTTTCTAATAGTGTTTGCTATATAGGTCGAGTCACACTGAAATTTTACTACAGTTAAACCTGGATATAACGAAATTGACGAATTCCCGAAAAACTTCGTTATAAAGAGGATTTCGTTATATGCAGTTTCGGCACGAAAATTCGAAAAAGAATTGCTTATATGCCAGGCATATGAGGCTGTTGACCTTGTCTTCCTTGGTGTGAGAAGTGCAGAGATACAGAAGGGAATAAATGAAGCAACCGAGAACAAAGGCGGGGACCAGGCGGTGGAGGTTGTGTTTGCCGGTGCCATGATGATATAACAATGTGACGTATGAGACAGGTGGTCTGGTGTACAGTGTTTCTGAGTTGAGTGATAAGTGTGTTTGGCCATTGGACCAAAGGAAGAGTCCGAGGATGTGGGAGGTAGAGAGGAAGTTGTGTGCCGTCTACGGAGACGGTGAGTGGAGAAGGTGATGGGAGCCACATCCCAGGGCAGAAGGAGCAAAATCCCAGATTTGGTAGGGGAGCAACTCAACCCGATAGCCCGGGCGTGAGTCGTCACCACGTCCACATCTCTGTGTCGCCAAGGCTGCCGAATTCACCCAGGGGGTGATGTCATCATTGTAGAAAGCACAAGACACATCTGGAATAGTGTAGAGAGCTTATGCCAGCAGGAAGAGGGTAATGTTAAAAAGAAGAGAGGACAAGACAGAGCCTTGAGGTGTACCCTTGTTGCCAAGGGAGAAAGAAGGAGAGAAGAGAGGAGGCCGCATGAGATTTCAGCTGTGCGGTGAGCGAGGAAAGCGGTCGTGTAAGCATGGACACAGGGTCTAATATGAAGGGAGGAGAGAGCGTCCAGAATGCCGGTGTACTACATTGTTAAAAGCTTTGGTAAGGTCCAGCGCAAGGATAACTCGAGTGCATTTATGGTGGAAGGGGTGTAGCACATCCTCAGAGCTGGAGCATGACTTCCTGAGGGGACAACTGGGGACGAAAGCCAAAGATGGAGTGAGGATATAGGTCACGATCATCCGGATAGGTCTGGAGGTGGGCCAGGATGACGTGCTTGAACAGTTTGCTGAGACAGGAGGTGAGAGAGATGGGATGGAGGTGCTCGAGTGCAATAGGCTGGGTATCAAGAGATTCCAATCACTGGAGTCGCTACCACCTGCAGAACAGCCTTTCAATCTCCTGGCAAAAGACACCTTAGGTGGCTTTTCGGGGTATGGCTCCATCAAGAAATTTATCCACTTGGTGATAGACCAGGCTACACGTTATGTGTGGGCCTTTGCGCATAAAAACGAAACATGTGATGCTTATATTTCTTGCCTCACCACCATCTTCGTTGCCAGAAAGCCAAGGAAACTCCTCTCTTATTGTGGGCGAGCTTTCACGGCAGCCAAGTTGAAGCAGTTTCTAAAACGCAGCAGTGTCCACCAATTATTTACATTGGCGCAACACTTTCAATGCAATGGCATGAACGAGCGCACCAGTCAGACAATTGTAACCTGAGTCAAGTGCAAAAGAAATGAACAGCCGCAGAATTTCTGGGTCAGACACATTTCAGATGTTTTTCAGGAGTACAACAGAACCGCACACGAAATAACCAAATATCCGCCATCGTCTCTAATGTGTGGAATACCTTCTTACACAACTTTGTTACACACCACATTAGAAAAAGTGGAAGAAGCTAGGAAAAATGTGGTTAGAAACACACTTGTCTACCATGAGAAAAACAAGGTTGTTTATGACATGAAGTTCCTCGCACAAGGCCTTGAGGTTGGCAAGCTGGTGTTCTACAAAATGCCTTGGCACCCAAACAGAGGAAAGCTCAACTTGGTCATAGGAGGACCCTACACAGTCTTTCACAAAACGTCTCCAGTGAACTTTGAGATTGACTGTTACATAGCACTGTTAAACAGAACTACGAACATTATACATGTCAGCATACTCCGGTATTATTACTGCCCGCACAAATTCACCCTGTCTCAAGAGAGGGAAAGCATATGATGGCTCATGGGGTGCACCATGAATGAGGAAGAAGAGAACGCATGTGTCAGTGTAAATAAACCAATGTTCTGACTGATGCCATAGCTGCTTCATCATACATATGCTCGTTTGTTTCAGACACAAGGACCTTTGAATACTAAGATTCTAGCCACAGTGAAGCCAATGTATGGAATTGTTCCGTGTGAAGAGAAGCCTGATTGATGGCTGTTCACCGACTTTGGGCTTTTTTTTTTTTTTTACAATAAAGCAGCATTTCCTGTTTGCACAGCAGTAAGAATATGCTTCAAGTGATTACAAACGTTATTTTTCCTGAGCAACGTTTTCTCTTTTACATCTGCTCTAAGTCTTCTCCAACACAGCTTTCCTGCTGCTCTAAGAATTTCTTTCTCCAGATCCATCAATAAAGATAGCAGCATATTTGACTAATATGCACGGTCTGTGCTAAATAAGGAAATCTGTGTTTATTTCACAATGCTCATTTATCTCTCTTCTTTTGCCAGCCATCACATCAGCGGGGTACCTACAGCGGCGTGCACTGAAGCGACAGCTGGCTGCTAGCATGGAGTCGCACCAGAATGGTGTTTGTGCCACTGCTGAAGGGTCGCCGAGCTGCAAGCCGCCTTCTATACAAGGTGGCAATATTTGCTGTCAAGTCTACAGTCCATTTTATGTGTGTTCAGAATGTTAGCAGCTGATTTTTTGGATGTGCCTGATCATTCAGACCCCGTCATGGCACGGGCATGTTCCTCATGCTGCCAATATATAAGGATGTCACAAACTTTAAGCTCTAAAACTGTTCGGCATCTGAATTTTTGGACTTCATGTACTAATGTAAGTCTGCAGTGGCATTATTTGGAGCCACCACTATTGAATTGTTGATTATTGCACAGCCTTCACTTGAACCAGTGCTCTCTCTCGTGCACTGATCTTTTTGTAGCCGTTGTTCCCGAAAGTAAGCTTTGCTGCTATGCGAAGATGTTATACAAACACGGAAACCTCAGTATATAACGTACTTATGGATACAAGGCAATGTTCTCTTTATTCTGAAATGTTCTCATATTGAAAACCATGAAATGGACCACGACTGAAATTTCTGTATTTTGAAAGGGGTCGTGAAACGTTTCCTGAAGATTTTGTACGAAGTGTGTTTCCGGAATCCTGACCCTCCAATCAATAATATGCGTTATTTGGTTGCATCATCCGAATTGATTTAGAGTGATAAAAACACGGTTTCGATTTCACCTTCGGGCGTTCCCCTCAACTCTGCAGTTGACGTCATGTTAGTCACCCCCAGGCCTTCGAGATTCGCACGCCTTCGGAGGCCGCACGAAAACAAACCGTTCTCCAGCCTTGCTTTTGAACAGAGGCATCAAACGATTTCCAAGCATTTTCTTACTTTCTAGCCTTTAAGTAAATGTATTATTTTAGAGTCAGCGCGAGTTCACTATATCTTTACACTTCAAAATGTCTTAAGTTGACGTCACCGAAACGTCACCAAATAGTACCTATGCCGGCCTGTAGTGTCGCATAGTCATTTCGAAAGCGCAGAAATGCTAGGATTTCAAACGGGCGTTACTAAATGCGCACTGAATATCCAACCGGAACATTTCGGAATCGACATGTCGAGTGCATATTGAAGCAATAAAAATTACAACCAGACAGCTCCACATTCTTTTCACGACCCCTTGAACAATTTACGATATTTTCTTGTGTAATCACTTTTTTCCCAGGAAAGTTAACGTTAATTTGAGGTGGGGGGGGCCATTACACAGGAAAAAAGAAAAATGTCAAGGAAGATTTATAAGAAGCCTAATTTCATTCCACGCTAGCGCATGAACTTTTTGTGCAACTGATGCTGGTTTTAATATTGCAAGAAATGTGGTTTATGCATGCTTTGTGATTTCTGACTGTGTCCCGTGTATGGTTCTGGGGTTGATTTCTCAGACACGCTGCACAGCCGGAGCGGGGGGGGACATGTTGCGAATTGCGCGTCCGTGCTATCAGGTGTCGCCACCATCGAGACGACGACAGCGCACCGCCGGCAGCAGCAAGTGAAATGCCACCTATGCCTTTGAATTGCCTACTTTATTTGTAAAACTTCAAATTGATTCGCATAAAAAGAGAGTTGCCCTGTAAGTCACGGGAAGCATATTGAGCACGAATTCTCAAATGTTTTAAATAATGAAACTTCTTGAATGGGTGACGAAGAGCGAAAGCGGGCAGTGAGTACCAGAAGACTGACAGTAATGCACGCACCATTCGATGCCTGTGAAAGTTATGCGGTTATGTTTAAATCAAGCTGCAAGATACTGGTACTGTGAACAGAGTCATACGACATCATCGTAAAAGTGCAGGGACTTCAGTGGTATACTCTGTTGACATGGATTCGTGCAGTTCTATGTATTTTTTCCTTCAGCGGTGGACAGCTGTACTCCGGATATCTGTGGTGGGGCTGCACGTAGTACATACCTTTTTGCATATCAATGATTATGAACGATACTTGCCGGTGCATCTCGTAAAACACTACTCACTTGTCCCTCATTTCATGTAAACATCAATGTCATTACAATAGACCCTTTTCGTAAACTGTAAAGCTAGCTTCCCTGCAATGCAACTTGCCCTACTAATGGCGACAGCTGCCTTTATTTAAATGCTGTTAAAATTCAAGTTGCACATGCTGCGGCCCGTTTTCTGGGAATGTTTGTATCAGAAGGGCTGCGTCGACATTTCACATGCCCTATTGCAAGCAAATTGCGCTTGCACACGTTGTTTGCCAGATGGCCAATGCCGCCATTAGTAGGGCAAGCTGCATTGCAGAAAAGCTAGCTTGCAGTTTATGAAAAGGGTCTATAAAGAGTTTACTTGCTGCTAGTTTGTATGATCAGTGTTGTGGCTCTGCTCGTCCTTACGGCAGCGGTAACCTTCCAAGTAAGTATGCAAGGTGCTGATATGGAAACAGGATGCAATTACATTATGCAAATGAGAGAAATTTTGGGGGTACCTGCCTGTAGCGACCGAGGGAGCACCCGCGATACAGTAGCAGGTGACGACGGCATATCGTCCGTTTTTGCTGGTCGCCAGCCGCCATTTTGACGCTTCCAAAGTGCCCTTGCAATTTTAAGACATATTTAACTTTCTAAGCAGTTATAAATTATACAAACAAAATTTACAGTCTAAAATTTGAATTGCGAGCATAAAATAGCTAAAACTGTTCAAAGTGTTAGCAAAACGACATTTTTCTTTGTTAGTGCGAGTGCCTTCAACAGCCAGATGGCGCTACAATCGCTTCCAAAAATTGTCCCCATTGGTTCTATGGAAATTTCCTCCCCCTGGCGCAGCCTTCACTCCAGGGCCGCTTGAAAGTCAAGAACTTTGTTCTTCACAAAAGGGAACTTGCTTTGTTCTGGTCTGCAAAATGCGCAGTGTTCAACTCCGTTTTTTTTTGTCATTATGCAAAGATTGTCGTCTTGATTTTGCCAGTAGTGGGGTACATGCACCTGATCGACACTGAAATGCTGTCTAGCCACAGCATTCTCCTGCTTCTGCGCCTACTCATGACTCTAAGCTCAAAGTGAGCCGTATAGCTACCGTACCAGCCCACCGTAACTCATGCAGCAAGTGACCAACAAAGTTCGCGAAACCAAAAATAAAGCCACAGAATTGAATTGGCGGCTTCAAACTCATGAAGCATTGCTGTGTAGAACTGGATATGCATTAGCTTTGCACGCGTCTTCCGAGGGAGTGTGCAATCTCGGAGTTTGAGCTGCTGGGTGCCCTATGTTCTAGCCTTGCTTCATATTCACAAGACGGCACTATGAGTAGTGTGATTTCATTTCACATTTGAAATATGGCGGTCTGACACAAAACGTGCAATTTTTAAATTGTGACTCTCAGTGTTCATGCCTGCGGTGCCAGGAATTGTTTAGGTGTTAAACTGTTTCTAGACTCCTTTCTTTTTCGTCATTGGGAAAGTTAAACAGCATGATTTTACAATTGCAGCCATCAACAACATAGCAATCACACTGAATAAAAGGGACAGAATTACTTGCATACAAAGCTTTTTTCTTTTTATTTTTTAAGGACAAAAGTGGGGGATGGTTTCGTTACGCAAGTATATACGGTATTTCTGCCAACGGTTGTTAAGAAAGTTCAGTGCTGTATCTGCGCATATCCTCTGTGCATCTGTATCCTTGTGGTGTGTGTTTCTTGTACTGTATATCTTTTTTAGTTATGCACCGACTCACCCAAGCTTCCACTTTAGCCTTTAGCAGTGCCAGTAGGTTGAAAACTTCACCCCTTCTGCTTCATTGGAAATATTGACAGTAATCTAATATCCCTTAGGTTTCCTCAAATGGAGCTTGTTGATTTTGGTACATACTGCAGGTTTAATGGACTGCAGTCTTGTGCCTTAGCACAATACTTGCGACTCAAAATTTGATAACTGCTACAGATTTCACATTCGCCCAACTTGTAATGTGCACCAAGGTATCACACTTTGTTTTTCAGCCTTAGCCTGTGTTGCTGTTGTTTTTTGGTGGGTTCACTATGATCCAACCTAGAAATTTCTGTTTGCAGCAGTGGTACAGTAGTTATGGTGACTGGCTCTTGACCCAAAGGACGTGTACTTAATTCCGGCTGCGGTGGTCGTATTTTCGACGGAAGCTAAAATGCTAGAGGACTGTGTACTGTGTGTTTTCAGTGCGTGTTAAAATATTCATGGTAGTCAAAATTTCTGGAGACTTCCACTATAGCGTGCCTCATAATTATATTCTCGTTTTGGCACAAAGAACCGCAGCAATTATTGATCCTGGAAATTTCTTGCTACCTGCAGTCTTTCACTCATTTCCATTCCACCCAATAAATGCCAAGTTAGTGAAGGACAGTGGCTGTTGCCAGCTGACACTTCAGTCAGTGCTCACTCATTACAGTGGACCATAATACAGTAGAACCTCGTTATAACGAACCCAGATATAACGAACTATCGGATATAACGAAGCAATCACAATTCCCCTTGAAATTCTTATAGATGGAATTGATATCGGTTATGACGAACTAATGGTTATAACAAAGTAATTACCACTCCCCCTTCAACTTCGTTATAACGAGGTTTTACTATAAATTCAATGAGAATGGTCCATTGTGCCCGAGGTCTTTTCCTCAAAGTTAGGGCATAATTCTGACCTTAAGGGGGTACGTGGCAATGAAAACTATCTTTGCTACTTATGGGTATAAACTGATGAAATTTGGCACACTGATGCAGTTTGTTATGCTGACATCTCAAATGAAATCGGTTTTAAGCTATCTATCATAGTTTATGAGTTACATCACCTTATAGACCCTTACAGTCACCCCCTAATTAATCGGTTAATTAGTCAAAATTTCAGTACCATTTTTACTTAAGCATACACACTAAGGCCCACTGAGTGCCGTAAAGCTGTTCATTGATTTTTTTTATGTCTAAATGAGTACAGAAAAAAATTTTGAAATGTCCTCGACATATTTTCTTACTAACAACTTTTGCAAAAATACAGTTATAAAAGTTTGTGTGATGTGCAGGTAGAAATGAATAGCTTTGCGGCGCTCACTAATGTTTCAGGATCTAAGTGAAAAAAACAGAATGAATTTAGCTTCATTAGTTATGAAATGGCACTGGGATGACTGACAGCAACTGCTCAAAAAATGGAAGCTGAGAAAACGGAGCTCAAAGTTTTATTTCATGAAAACAGTCAAATGTTAATTTTGAGCAGCTAAGTTCTTGCTCGCTTTTGCTGATTGTATTCTTTGTTGGAGAAACACAGTGGTGTGGCTATCCTCAGGTTTGACTGCTCCTTTTTACGATGATACCAAGATGGTGGCACCTTTGGAAGCCAGATTTCCTTGCGATTTTGGATGACAACAGATAGATAAAGTGGGAATTTGTGTATTACTACTGTGTATTTCGTTATAATATTCCACCACAAGGTAAAAGAAGGTCCAAGGATCATGAAAAAAAAAATAAATTGAAAAATGGAGAATTTTGATCAAATTGAGCATTCCCATTGCCACGTCCCCCCTTAAGTGGCAGAACTTCCTATGTACTGCTGTGTAACCTGAAGGTGATTGCAAAATTGGTTAGAATGTCAAAATTAAGGTGAATGGCAGCTTATAAAAAGAGAGGTTTGCACGGGTATTTTACTACCCTTCGGCACTGTGCCAGCACCCTTCAGCACAGTGCCTTGCTGTCCACCATTTTCTAGACGCACACTTGCCACGAATGGCAGTTTCCATACCAGAGCATATGCAATGCCAACACAACAGGAAGCCTGCTGACCAGCTTTCTGTTGTGCTGACTGCCCAGTTTAAATGCATCAGCACTGTGTTAGGGCCAAAGGCGCCCTTGGCACTGAGTGTATAGCAGTGGGCTGCTTGATTGTCAACCTTAAAGCTCTGGATGTTGCAGGGTAAGCTGTTGCAGGAAGCTTGCCACTTGTGTTCGTTTCTTTTAAAAAAAAAGTTCATTTTCAAACATTCAGTGAGTGGGAGGAAGCAGTTTTGGATTGCTATGGAATGCAGATCTTTAGAAATCAGTGTGAACTTCAACACATCTGATACATCACAAGCTGAGGGCTGCAGTGCCAGAATTAGGCTGTTATGACAGCTTACAATATGTCTTCACCTAACTTGGTTCATTTTGTTTAACCGCGAAATTTTACATAATAAACATACTAGGATTCTAAAGTGGGGGCCAAAAGGAAGCTTATTTCTGCTTTTTTCCATCATCCAACAGCCACCCAGGGAAAGCACGGCCGAGACTTCGCCCATGAGTTCCATGAATCGGTACTGCAGCACAGCCAGCAGCAGCAAGAACAGGAGCACTTACACCAGCTCAGTGAGTTTCTTCTATAAATAATTATAATGGAAAAAGAGTCTGCTGAGCGAGTAAAAGCAACAATCCAAAAAGGACAGAAGTACAGGGAAATATGGCAGCTTGGAGTGATAAAAGATCATTGAACAGGGAGTGTGGCTGGAACCAACATTTTGACAAGAGAATTGCCTGCAGTGGTGGTGGAATGGTACATCATCATCTTATTTGAAAAGGTACTAGGTTCAATTTCCAGTGCCAACAAGGACCCCACTCTTTTGACCTAATTGGGTAGAGGAGTACTCTGACCTGGTACTCAGTGGTTTACAGGTGCTCATCTTGAAAGGTTACCCAGTGGAGATCTGCAGAGGTCTCTGTGTATGCACCTTAGGCCACAAACAGCCTCGGTGAAGTGTTTTAGCACCGATAGCTGCTTTGAGAGGCAGAGGATGGCTGTTGCCAAGTCTGTATTTGTAGAGTAGGTACATTTAAACCTCAATATAACAGTCTGTAAAATCAGCAAATTTACTTTGTTATCATCATCATCATCATCATCAGCCAATTTTATGTCCACTGCAGGACGAAGGCCTCTCCCAATCCTCGCCATCCTTGCCTGTCCTGCGCGAGCTGATTCCATTTGATGCCTGCGAATTTCTTGATTTCGTCCCCCCATCTTACTCTCTGCCGCCCACGGCTGCGCTTACTTTCTCTTGGTATCCATTCCGTCGTTCTAACTGTCCATCGGTTATCTAGCCTTCTCATCACGTGGCCTGCCCATGTCCATTTTTTCTTCTTAATATCGTTCATTATGTCGGCGACCCCCGTTTGTTCTCTGACCCACTCGGCTGTCTTCCTATCCCTTAGTGTAACGCCTATCATTTTCCGTTCCATCGCCCGCTGCGCGGTTCTTAACTTCCTCTCTAGCTTCTTTGTAATTCTCCAGGTTTCTGATCCGTAAGTCAGTACTGGCAGGATGCAGTAGTTATATAGTTTCTGTTTGAGTGATAGTGGTAGGTTTCCGTTCATGAGTTGTGAATGTCTGCCGTATGCGCGCCATCCCATGTTTATTCTACGGTGGATTTCTTTTATATGGGTGGGTTCTCCAGTAAGTAGCTGTCCTAGGTACAGATATTCTTCTACGACTTCTAATGTATGGGTTTCGACCTTGAATAGACGTTTTTTCGCCGTGCCACTTACCATTATCTTTGTTTTCTGCATGTTCATCCTTAATCCTACCTTAACGCTTTCTCGGCTTAAGTCTTCAATCATCTTTTGCAATTCGTCGCCATCATTGTTAAAGAGTACTATGTCATCTGCAAATCGCAGGTTACTCAGATATTCGCCGTTAATCCTGAGCCCTGTCTCTTCCCAGTCTAACCTTTTGAAGATTTCTTCCAAACATGCAGTAAATAGCATGGGAGAAATTGTATCTCCCTGTCTGACACCTTTCTGTATTGGGATTTTTCTGCTTTTCTTATGGAGGAGCAGGGTGGCTGTAGAATCTTTATAGATGTTGGCTATTGTGTTTATATAGCTATCACATATTCCTTGACGACGTAGTGCCTCCAGAACTGCTGGTATCTCTACCGAGTCGAAAGCCTTTTCGACTCTACCGAGTCGAAAGCCTTTTGTTATACGAAACTTTATTAAAATAATACAAATGCAGTGGAACCCCGCTGTTACGTTCCTTACTGCTGCGTTTTCCCAGCTGTTACATTGTTTTTCATTGGTCCCGGCATAGCTCCCATAGGATACCATGTATTGCGAGCCCCGCTGTTATGTCGCAACTGTGGGCCTGTTCCCGCATGGTGCGTTGCAACCTGGCACACCGAACCTGCCCGGGCACCACCATTTTGATTTGACTTTTGAGTCTTGGTCACGCTTGGCAGGGATCACCACAGGGTCATTCCACGCCAAACGCCCCAGACATTGCGCTCGACTCTCTCCAGTTCTATTGTAAAAAATTGTGGACGTTCATATCAGTGCACTACTTGACCTCGAAAAGTATATTCTGGAAAAAAAAAATTTTTGTCTTTTACAGTGATTTGAACTTTGCCATTGTGGGAGAAACCTAGGTTGCGAAAAAATACCCTAAAAAAATACAATACTTCACAGAACACGTTAAATATCTGCTATTTGCTTGAAAAGGAATGGCACTATCTTATTATTGCCCATTGACGACCACTACTGTGTCTCACGATGTGCTTTGTGGTGAAGCAATGCTGCAATTCTGCGCCCATGTTGATTATTTTTTAAAAATTCTACAAATATTACAAACACGATAGGACTATATCACATGGCTGGATAGTTGACAGTAAGCGTGTCAAAAAAGTATTGAAGTCGACTACCGAGTAGTTTCGAAGTGGAAGGTGCACAAACATTGCAAAATGCGTGAAATGCCCCATGTTCAGGCACATGTAGAGTGGTGATGCAGTCCAAGTAAAAATGCGCGCATGGTGTCATTTGGAAGAGTAAACAAAGGAGACTTATTTGTGAAAGTTTAATTGGAGTGTCTTTTGCTTTAGGCGAGAAACAAAATTTTATGTTGAGCGTTCGCGGCACGACACTGATGTCTTGGGCAGTAACTAGTTACTAGTAATGCATTACTGGTAACTGGTTACTAGTAATGTGTTACTGGTAACTAGTTACTAGTAATGCATTACTGGTAACTAGTTACTATTTTCAGTAACTTATAACTAACTAGTTACTTTTAATTTAGAAGAACTTGTAACTGTAACACTGTTACATTTGACACAGTAACTATAACTGGAAATACTGTTAGCTACTTCCTCTGTCGAGAAAAAAAAATCCAGCAACAACACCCCTTAAAAGCTCGGCTGCGCAGTATCACGATACTAGAATATCGTGATGTTGCTCATAAATACTTTTGACTATCTGTATTTCTGTATCAAGATATATTTGCAAAATGTATTACTACCGTATTTACCCGCATAATTTACGCACCCCCTGATATTTAGCCAGCTTTACAAAAAAAAGACTCCTCGCATATTTTGCACTCCCTGTCCTGCCCGAGCCTGCTCGCTAGCGTGCGCGCACGGACAGAGTTTGGACATCTACGCAGCCGCGCCCCTCGCTGAGCAGCTGAGCGCGGTCATACACAAAAGGGGCTGCGAGTGTGATGTCCCTTTTTCCGATTCTTTTCTGTGGAAGCCTCCGGAGCCCAAAGCATGGTTGCTAGAATAAATGTACACGAGTGGGGGCGACGAAAACGGCTGAAGATCAAATGAGCCAGGCCCATATCCATCGCTCGGAGGGCGCGTGCGATAGCATCACCCCGATCGGGACGCCTGCCGTCGAAGCGGAGAGGAAACGCCCCGCCCGTCTTCAACGAGCATGAAAAAGACGCAAAGAGGGGCGGGGGGGGGGGGTTGCTCATCTGCTGCGATAGTGCTGGCGCTTGCGCTATCTCGGCAGCCATCAGCGGGCGGCTCGTACACCCTTCTATGTGCTGCGCTCTCAAAGCAAAAAGACTGCGAAAAGCGTCCCTGGAGCAACCGTATTCTCTTACACCAGCGTTTTGGTGTGTAACGTGTGATCATATCCAAAAGAGTTACCATATACCGCACGCGTTACATTACACGTTATTTTGAATGTGTTCGTGAAATCTCCGCATAATTTGCGCACCCCCTTTTCGGAGCTCTAAAATCCCGAAAAAGGTGTGCAAATTACGCGAGTAAATACGGTATCTCACTAGCGGAATACTTTTACGATCTATTGCTTGTATTGCGATACTGTGCGGGACACGGACATCTCTTCGCTTTTTCTTTTTTCAGTAATGGGCTGACGTGTTTCAAGGGGGTAAATGAAGAGTTTTTCTACGAAGCCAAGCGAAGCACCGCCGATCGGCGGCACAAAAGGGCTGCGAAGGGTTGTCCCCGCCCCCATGCAGAGAAGGGTGCGTGACATGGCAGTATGGTTGGCCTGAGTGACGAAAAAACGCTCTTGTTCAGAGGCCTCGTTAATTCGGCACTACTTTGACATTCAGAGCACTGGGCAGAAATTACATTGTGTCAGCACCAATCAACGGCCCTTGCAATGCTTTATTTTAATTAGACAGTCGGATTCTCCCGGTCCGTGCCAGTTCTGGGTTGGCTGTTTCCTGCCAGCCGAAGCAAGAACCTCAGGCGCGAAAACCACGGAAAATGCACAGCTTTAATTCGGCATTGTTAATTTTTTTTCGTGTAGCGAGCAGTTTCTTCATGACCAGCCACGCGGAAACCACCTAGAAGCAGACACTTTTAATTGCCTCACACATGTTCAGTTCTCAAAGCGTTGGTACTTTTAAAAAGCACTTCCCAAAATGGCGGCAGCAATGTGGCTTGAAGGAGCCTATCCTCTGTGTTGCGTCTCAGGACGAGCTCCTATTTCATTTATGAGCACGCAGCAGTCTTTTGTGGCACCAGTCTGTTCCAATGTATTCTGTAAATAAATTCCCAACAATCAATAAGGAAGTTACAGCAATCAATAAATAGATGTTACAGCAAAATGGGTCGTACACAACGATTGCTGATGTTGGGCTTTTGAGTGAGCCCATATCCATTCCTTTTATCTGGCGTTTTACCACAAGCAATCTTGACTAAGCGTATGCCTTCATACCTTTCTATTAAAAAAATGTATAATTTGGTTTGTGATGTATTACTTTGCCTTGTACAGTAAGAGAAAAGTAATGGCGTTACTTCTTAGCAGTAACCGTAACTGTAACATGGTTACTTTTCTGGCTTAGGCAACTGTAACACTGTTACTTTTTTCTGGTAACGTGCCCATGAGTGGTTGTGTTCACTGATCCACTAGCTCTCAAGTTAATATGATGAACGTGCAACATCAAAAAGAGTAGCATGTCACAAAAACAAGCAAAGCTTTGGTTGAGAACCACATGAACTCAAGGCAACAACTGGAATTGCAGCTCCTCAGTTCACGGTGGCCACATTTTCTATTTTGCCACATTGCGCTCATGTGTATTAAGTTTTTAGCAGGACCCAGTACTGCATAACAAATTTCAGTCATTACTATGCACAGGTTCAACAGGTCTTGTACGTCGACACTTGCATTATTTCATCAAGTTAATAGCTGTGGGTGGAGTAACCACAAGCAGCTAAGAAAGCCTTTTGTGGTAAAAGCGCCCATTAGCTCTGATTGCTTTCACTGATGATGTACCTGGTTCTTCAGAAAGTATAAAAATAGCTTCTTTTTTGTTATGAGTTGCAAAATGTAAGCCGCGCGATGTCCAGGAATAAGCGGCGCCACCTTCTCTTTCTGTTTTTTTTTTCATGTCATCATGATCATTTACAAGTTGCAAGCCTCTTTGGTGAAACCCATACAATCGCGATCTCTTGAAATACAAGCAACAGTCCACTGCCTTTAAAATAGTGCTTCTATATCTACACATCATGCTTGTTGCTAAGCCTTGTTAATTCAGATTTCACAGGACCAAAAGAAATGTTCAAATTAACCGAATGTCCTAATTATAGAGCATATCAACAAAGCAATAAGCAAATGTCCACTATATATTGGACTTTTATTTTCTGAACAAGAAGACAAATTCTGTTCTTATTTTGTATAAAAGCAGCCTAAAAGCTGCCGTTCCCATCATCTGGCAAATTCCTTCACAGCATGACCACGGTGCAAGATCTCTGTGTCTTAATTCATCTGAAATGTGGCCTTCTGCCCTTGTTCGTCTCCTTCGGAACCGCCACTGCCACCACCACCATGAACATTACAATTTTTTTCACCGCCGGTAAACTAGCCATCAATAAATCAGTTGTCCATAAGCTGTTCGCAAGTTTGATGCCACCATGCTAATCGTGGCAGAATTGCTCATCTAGAAGAGCTTCCACCGTGTTAATTTTGAGGCATTGTGCGTGCATTTCACTGGGTCAAAACGAAACTACTGAATGTGGCATTCGCTGCAGACAGTTAAACTGTAGTGGCCATTGCCGCTGGTGGCACAATCGCAGTTAGCATCCACACTGATCCACGCAGCTCAGGTTACACCGGATGACGTGCGGTGACTGAAAGCGATGCTAGTGATCATCGAATCCACTGTGGATGCAACCATGGCTGCTGGCAATGAGGTTATGGGACGTCCGCGCATTTCCGAAGGTCACACAAGGCGCATTCCGAAGGCGCATTTCCGGAGACTACATCTCCTGCTGACACAACCATGGTTGCTAGCAACGCAATCGTAGGTAGCGTCTTCGCAGTTCTGTAGTCACCATTCTACAGCTGTGGACGTTGTTGCGCAGTTTGCATGCGTCGTGAGAATGACTGCAGCTGCTGTGGATGAACCCTCTGCCACTAAACGCGATAATAGATGGCAACTATGTTTTTCCAAAATGCAAATAGGCATGAAGCGTTTTGTCTTTGCTGATGTTCTGGCACGATTCATGCTGATGATGTTGGAGATTCATACAGTGCTGTGTCGTTTCGCAAGAAAACAAAAACGCTCATACCGTTTTTGCTTTCTTGCATGGCACATTTGTGGTGCTTCATGCTTGGCGCGCTCTGAGGGTCATCCAAATTTACTGGGATGCGGTCAAATGTAGCCAAATTAACGACAGTTTGTTGCCATTTGACAATGCATAATGTCCGCTGGGACCTGAGAACAAATCTGAATTATCTGTTTTTCTGAATTAACAAGGTTGAGTTAACAGGATTTTACTGAAGTTCATTATATTGAGCTTTAACTGAGCAAGTCCACTTCCAACCTGGTGCTCAGCAGAATGAAGTTCCTGTTGCTCGTGAAAAGAGCTGTTTTCTGTTAGAAAGTCCTATAATTGAAATGTTGGCTTGATCTACAATTTTTTTATCACTGAGACAACAACATGGGTTTTAGCAACCTCCTTGGCTTGTTGTTACTGTTTGCTGCTCCAGAGGTTCGGCACACCATTAGTCTATAATGAAATTTATTTCTTATTTGTTTACTGATTGGGCCAGGTATTGTAGAAGAGTTTGCTGCACATTTAGTGCAGAAGACTGATAGTAATTAAAACTATTTCATACTGTTGGTTAATTCAGACAACCTCTCATTTTCGTTTGGCCTGCAAACTCGTCTGATTCATGCTTTTTGCTTGTTTGTACTGGAAGTCTTAGCAGTTTTTCTTCTTTCCAGCTGTACATTTGCATTCATATAATTTTAGAAACATAATAATTAGAGCTGTACAAATAGCAAAATTTTGAGTGTGAAGCAAATTCAAATATTTATGCTCAAGTGTGAATCGAATCAAATATATTTTGAATAATTTTCGGATATTTTTTAACAATACCATATTGAATTATGGAGAAATGTACTGTTAAACATGGGCAAAAGGTTTATTGCATGGCTAGTGTGTTCCCGCAGTGTCATTCCAAAGTCCTAAAGAACAGTCCAACAGAGAACTGTGTGTGCTACAGAAAGCTGAGTTAATTTTGCTGCAGTACACTGGTGTTTGCTCTAGTACGTGATGAGCGTTAACTTTGCCGCAGTACACATGTGTTAGCCTCTGTTAACTTTGCCTGAGTATACGCGAGTTAGCTTTGCTGCAGTACGTTAATGTTAGCTTTGCCGAAGTGCACGAGTGTTAGCTCCGCTGCAGTACACAAGCATTATGTGGCAAAGTGCACTACAAGTGGGAATTGGCCACTTGTCACAAGGCATAGCGTATTCGCACACCCCTCATAATAATACAGCCAATTGCATGCCGGCACTTCAGAAGGACTTCCTCGTTCGTGTCACTCATTGTGATCTGTGTCTTCACCTAACAGACATGCTGTGGTCATGCTGCCCTGCATTTCCTCTGGCATTATTATAGTCAAACCTCAACTTACCAAACACGAACATATCAAATTACTGTCTATATTGAACTCTTTCCATGTTGCTGTGAAGACTGCATGCATTTTTAATCTTATACAGCAGAACCACGTTATAACAAACCCAGATATAACGAACTATCCGATATAACAAAGTAATTGCAATTCCCCTTGAAATTCCTATAGATTAAATTGATATTGGTTATAACGAACTAATGGTTATAACAAAGTAATTACCGCTCCCCCTTCAACTTCATTATAACAAGGCTTTACTGTATTGTGAATGGGGTCGCATGTAGAATGGGCATATCAAACTCTGCCAGCACAGAACATGTGCACTCTGTTGACACGCAGCAGGCTTTTCTTCAACATCGCCTCACTTTGCTGACAGCAAGCAGGTTTTCCCGCAAAAGCATAGATGATTGCAGTGGTGCAGTGAGCACTGCTGACTGCTACGCACTACGCTACTGTAGTAAAACCTCGTTATAATGAAGTTGAAGGGGGAGCCATAATTACTTCTTCATAACCTTTAGTTCGTTATAGCCAATATCCATTTCATTTATGGGAATTTCACGGGGAATCATGATTGCTTCGTTATATTCAATAGTTTGTTATATCTGGGTTCATTATAACGAGGTTCTACTGTATAGCCGAGCTGCACAAGCATTGTCCGCTCGATTAAAGGGACCCTGAAACGGTTTTGACGATCTTGTACAAACATGGTGATCCGGTAGAACGAGTCAATAGGATCATTAGAGGACAGATTTCAGCGCTCTGCGTAAAGTGTGCAATTTACAATAAGTTTTTGAACACGCACCTCGCAAAAGATCGCAGTGGCTCGCCAAAAGGCATTTGCAAACGCCCCCGCCATCAAACGAAAGAGCACCCATCGAACGAAGGATCAGGGGAAGGCGCTGATTGGCCCCTAGTCAGTGACGTGCACATAATTTTCCCAACCTAACTGCGAACAACGTGCTCCTACAATGTGCTCCTTCGTTTCAGCCAACGGTATCGTCGCGGCATCTGGCAGCATACACACGAGTCGCCGGCGCTCTATATCAGAGGCTAGCACTGTCGAGGCTGGCGACCTCAGTAAAGATATCAGGGAGCTATGTCACTATGGAGGGATCGGCAGAGCGGCTGACGCGGGAGGCGCAGTCGTTGCTAGCGCACACTCCGCAGCTGACCGAGTTGAGGAGGAACAGCAGTGGTAAGGAGGAAGGCGACAAGTCCATAGCTGCCTTAGCGCAGTGTGCTTCGCTTTATTTATAGTGTCAATGATTTCACAATTGTGTTGCCTAATCAGTGATTCAGTGTCCATAAAATGTTTCAGGGACCCTTTAAAACGCAGCAGCAGGCACATGCAGCAGCTTTGCTAAGTTGACAATGCGATGCATCAACAGACTGATTCCTCACTTTTACCATTGCAATGCGGACACGTGGGCTCTTGAGGACTTTAGCTTCTTTCGATTGTCATAATGCCCGGCATTATCTTTAAAAGCCTGTTCTGTTGTACAAGATAGCACAATAATGAGAGCCAGCGAACATTTCAAACACGTTTTCTTGGCTTTTCTTCTGTATCGTGTGAACTGTCCATGAACAGCGAAGTGAACCTGAGGCCACGCCCATGTCAAAGTGCTTCGTGAGCTTACCACCAAAGGATGGAAGGGCATGTGCGGGCTCATATCGCACAGAAGATGATGGATTGATTCATTTGACATCACACAAGGACAGCAATGCTCAATTGTATTTCAGCTTCAGTTTTGTGCTTTCTTGCCTATTTAAAATTATATTCACATTTGCTGAGCATTTCTACCATCAGAAGCGTGACAAGAGCATGATGGAAGTGAAGCAAAGAAAATAAATACCTGTGTACTTAGGGTACATGTGTAAGAACCTCAGTTAGTTTCAGCTTTACAGGGTCTCCCCCTACAGCATGCCTTATATACCATCTTGTGAATGGCTTGTTTATACAGTAGACTACCGTTAAGATGAACTCATTTAGACCAACTCCCCTTAACTTTTGTTAAGAGGAACTCAAAACTTTCAGTGGCCTATTGAAGGGGGGGGGGAATGGGCTGGTGCCCCCTACCCCCCTCTTTTCTTTTGTTATCTCCCCACCTTCTTTGGGTGTAGCAGGGAGAGTACAATAAAAAGCAAGCCTATGTGTGCAAAGCCACTTGGTTACCCAGCAATAAAACTCAAAGGCAGAATGTTAGTGCTTGAGGCCCCAAGTGCTTGGGAGGCCCTGGGTTCTTCACTTTCTTCAGTTCCCACATGGAGAGCACAAAAAAAAAGGGGGGGGGGGGGGGCAAGAAACCCAGCCCTGTGACAGAAGCTGCCCCAGGGTGTCAAAATTAGAAAGTAAAAAGAAGTAGAAAGACTTCTTACTTATATTCCAGCCCTACTTATTGAGGAGGACAGGAGAGAGAAGTGCATGACAGGAGGGGCAGTGACTCCAACTATGTTTATTGAAAACCATACACTTAAAACCCTTGATAACAACTGAAGGCAACGAATGCACATGCAGTCACTATGGAAAAGTAGATTAGGATGGCCATACTACAGAAGTATCATCTTTTGTTTAGCATTCTGAATTCGCAGGCACACAAGGATATGGCACCATATCAGACTATATGCATTAAACAAGCTTGCATGCCTATACAGGCTGTTTTTTTTTTTTTGTTTGTAAGGATACTGTAACAGTGAGGCACCTGTTGTCTTCGCACTCGAACCATATGCCAAAGTGGAAATGCATAAATTACACTGTTAAAGTTACAGTGAGATAACTAATTAACAAAGATTTCATAACTAACTTTTCATTATGAACTTGAGATACTAATTCCTGAATTTTTATGGCAACCAAAACTGAGCACACCAGACATGCAGAAAACACAGCTGCTTTGTTTTGTGAGACCAGAACTTACTGTGACTAAGAGGTGATGAGCTTTGAATGAAGGCACATTACATATCTGGCTGGAAAAATGGCAAGTCATCTCACTCACATCAACATTTTGCCTTACCTTTGTGTGTGGTGTTTGGTGCTTATTTGTTCCTGTCGTACTGCATGCAAGAAAACTGCAATTTCCACATTTTCTTTCGCTGTATAACGTAAAACTCTGTGGCAGCCACTTGGTGTTTTCTTCTTCCAGCAGCATGATAGGCAAAATGGTGCTTTGCACCTATTTATATGTTAAGAAAGAGCATCCATCGCATGCAGTAAGGGAACCTTCTAGATATAAAATTAGGAGGAAAGATTCTGGATAAGTGAGGTAGAACAGGGGCTTCGGTTGGATCTTTATCTCACACAAATTGAGAAGCATTTGGAAGAGAAATGATTATACACTTGTTGAAAATAGCCAAGTTATTCATGCATTCTACATATTTTCATACTTGTTTACATGCTTGCCTGTGTTACACTTCCTTGAAATGTTTCGAATTGCCTCTCCCAGAATTCATACATGGTGTTTTAACCTCTCATTTGTCCATAATTTTTGGAGCAGAGAAGCGCCGCCATCGGCCAAGTTACTCAATATTCCACACAAGGGCGCCTCCAGTGGCTGCACCAAATCCAGCAGAAGAGCCTGTTTTGACAGAGTCTGGAGAGGGAGACAGGGAGGTCGCTGCCGAGTCTGTGCCAGCTCCCTTGCAGTGGCCTGGTGTTGAAGCCATAATGGAGTCTTACTCACGTTATAACCAGGGTAAGACTGCCTGTAGCAGATTCGGATTCATGAATACCTGAATCTGTGGGATTGTGTAAAAACCAGCCCTTTATCTCCAACATTTTAATGTCATAGTTTCTACAGTCACTCTATTTACTTGAATCTCATTTTTGTGAGTTCGATATAAAACTGCAGCTGAATGTAATTCTACTGCACTTTTTAGGAAAAGTTGTGACATTTGGTGATGCAAGAAAAAAACAAAAACAAAAAGACACGCTCAATTTACCGTTACTGAATGTGAAATTCTCCTGCCAGTTTCTTGTTTTTTTTTTGTGATCCAATGTTTTTGCTTAAGATCACTTCTGAATGCACCTCATTTGTGTGCCAATTCGAGGGATGTTACCTTCATAGGTTCTGCCAATGCAGAGTTGCTTACAGAAGTCTGGAAGCTTGTCTTTGAGGCCCAGGCTTTTTTCTGTTTTTGGCCCATAAGGATTTATTGTGGCCCACGTGCAAACACAAATCTCTGCCATTTGTTGACACCACTCATGGACACATGTTTCAGTCACATAAAAAATACTTGACGAAGCTGTCTTCAGCCTGCAAAATACTAACACTCTGATGTGGGCTTTTCGGCATTTGCATTTCATTGGGAACCAAAACGACACATACAGGTTGCAGTTGAGCATGGTGTGAATCTATGCAAACTTAACAAAGTGTGCTGCACCGCCATTTGGGGTGGTGACGACACTGAGTTTGCATTCTGGTGGCCAGCTGTTGCCCATGCCATGAACATGGTTTCATTTCATGTTTAATGTAATGTGTAGGCAATCTTCACTCATATTATCAAAAAAAAAAAAAAAGGAGGGTGGGTACATGTTAGGTTCAAATGAATATGGCAGTTCTGACGTACATTTTTTGTAGCTCATTCATGCCACCCCTACCATAGAAAGGGTGCGGAAAAGTGTGAATAAGTGCTGATGAGATCAAAATTTGTGGAGAAAAATGTTATGTGATATCAGCCACTAGGACATAAACCATATTTATTCAACTCCAACACTACTATAATTTTAACATCAGGGATGACTTTTCAGTCAGTTCATGAGGAAAAAGAATTCATGGTAAAATTAATGTAGGGCTCTACTGCAGAGCAGTGCCTTTATTTGTGTTATTGCTAACCCTGCACTTTTTTAGCAGCCATATCATTTCACTCATCTTTCTTCATCGGAAGCTGAATGCGAGGAACAAATCGCTTAATTTTTCTTTGCATAAAACAGTCGTGGCTCTAGCTTAACTGAGCTAGTTTGTGAGAAGGTTCTGTGGAAAATTTCGCTATAGCAGACACCTTAAGGTTGAAGCATGTCGTAATATCTCCAGGAATCATAGCTAGATGGGTTATTGTTAGAGTTGTGTGATTAACGAAATTTTTGGTGTGTAGGAAATTTGAATCTTAATGCTTGAGTGTGAATTGAGTATTTTTTACATAAGGTTTGAATATTTTTTAAATAGTACCATGTCAAAGTACAGAGGAGTGTACTGCTTAACATAGGCAAAAAAAAAGGCCAACAAATATATTGCATGACTCATCTACTCTCACAATGTTGTCCCTAGAAGAACTGTCAAGTCCTAAAGAACAGTTGAAGTTTATTTTCATCACAGTGTTACATTGTGTACATATTTTTATTGTGATACATGAAATGAAGATACAATGTGGTATGGAATGTAGGAAAAAAGCTGTGATACAAACGCAGCTTGACTAGCCCCACATCCAGAGATCTGTGCATATGCATGAGCTAAGTTTGCCACAACAGGAGTCTTGGCTTTTCCACAGTATGCAAGTGTTAACTTCGCTGCAATACACAAGTGTTATGTGGTGAAGCATACTACATGCAGGAATGGGCCACTTGTCGTGAGGCATAGCATATTTTGTCTCTTAATTACCAACTTTTAATAGTTCAAATAGTAAAATTAAGTGCAGATTGAATCGAATACAAATACTATCTGAAAATTACTCGAAATTTTGAATATTTATGCACCCCTAGTTTTTCTTTCAATCAGCCTCCTCATTTCAGGCATCAGGTGCCTAAAAATGAGTCTAACTCTAGCATAAATGCAGATGGCAACCTTCGTGGTCTGGCTTCCGTTTGGTCTCACTGAATGCTTCCACCAGTAACTAACTTATTAGCTATTTACTTTCCTGGGCTTAAGATGCTTTGCAGCTTCAGAATTGCAAAGCTTTTCTGCCATCAAAATCACTTTTTATTGAAGTGACCATTGTACTGAGCATGATGTGTAGCCATTGCTCCACGAAGAACAATGAAACAATGATTTCCAGTTACAATCACTGTAACACACTCATAATAATGCTGGGGTTTTGCACAAGGTTGCCACTGGTGGCTACCATTTGCCAAATTGGCGAATTTTGAAGGCCCATGGCTACCAAAAATTATGAATGGCAACATGGTGAATTTTTGGCATTTTCTAGCTAAGGTCTTGATTGAGTAATGGGTTCTGAGCTCAGTGGCCTCTCAGTGAATAAACGACAGCATTCTCTCTTATTTTTCTTGGCTTTGAACCCACACTAGCAGGCATACATGACCTGCCCTTCGGCTATCCATCTCGTAACTCGTGTATCACCTAAATTTATGTAGTCTTAGGAGGTACTAGCATATCCCCAAGCAGCATCCAGAGAAGCGGTGATATCAGACTAGTTTGCTGAAGTTTTTGCGAAGTTTGCTTATGGTTAGATGACGGCACAATAGGTTGTATCGTAGTACGTCGTTCCAGAGGAAGTTCTTAACTAAATGAAGGTAAATTGTTGTGGGGCTTGCAGTATATGTATACCAACAGTATTCTTTCCATTTGGTGATGTAGGCATATTCACACCATAGAGGTTGATAAGCGGTGTGTGGAATAAAGATTGCTGCTTAGAGGGATCCTGAACCACCCCTGGGGCTTTGTGAAAAAAATACATTTTACGGCTAGCCTACGCTGTAATGAACATCTCAGCCAAATTCTGTAGTCATCCGTGTAGCGTAACCTTCACAAGCAAAGCACGAAGTTTCCACTTCATCAGGAGCCCTCAACTCAAAAGACTTCTCCTCATGCTCCTTGTATATGCTATGTTTTGTCAGAGAGCATGTACAAGGAGCATCACTCCTATTGGCTGATGGAAGACATAAATTAACCTATGCGGCTTGCACCCGCCGTGCCCATGTGCGGGGCCTCCACTGCAAGTTTTTTGTAACCGAAAGCACGCGCATGCTCTGCGCTCACTTTTCTTGGCGTTGTGAGTGCCTAAGCAAAGTAGTTGTTGGAAATACGTAAAAATGTATTTGTTAATGTGCAAGTCCATAGATATCATTGGAAGGTGTCCATAAAGTACCTTGGCATTGGCATGAACGATGCCCCGCCACGGTGCCCCGCCACGGTGGTCTAGTGGCTAAGGTACTCGGCTGCTGATCCGAAGGTCGCGGGATCGAATCCCGGCCACGGCGGCTGCATTTCGATGGAGGCGAAATGTTGAGGCCCGTGTGCTGTGCGATGTCAGTGCACGTTAAAGAACCCCAGGTGGTCGAAATTTCCGGAGCCCTCCACTACGGCGTCTCTCATAATCAGAACTGGTTTTAGGACGTAAAACCCCACAAAACAACAAACAACAACAACATGAACGGTGCAGTGCAAAATTCACCATAAATATTGTTTCCTAAGGAGCCAACAAATTCACACCAGCAGCCTGTAAGAAGTGATAAATGATTCCAAAGTTTTAATCAATCATTGATCAATGATTGTAGATGGGTTTATACCCTATGGGACTCCAATGCACCACATCCTAGGACTCCAATTATAAAAAAGATCATGACTGGAGTCGAACCCAAAATCTTTCTTGGATAAGGTGGGTTAAAGGCCTAGGATGGATTAGGGTGTATTAAGACATATTAAAGTGCATTAATGTGGACTATGGCATATTATTGGGCATTACAGTACATTAAGAGAGATTAGGGTGGATTAAGAAGGATTACGGCAGGGTAGGGCTGACTAAGGTGGATTATTATGGATTAAAATGGACTATGCCTTTAATTTTTAGCTTCATTAGGTGTTGCTTAATAGTCTGAGCTCGTTTAGACTTGACTACTTAATCATAACTTAATTAGACCTGGCCTAAATAACTTAAATCTAATCAAACTTGACTTAAGCTTGTCTGAATTAGTCATAATTATGTTTGGTTAATTATTCTAGGCCAAGTTTCTCTAGACCTTATTATATTAGCTTAATTAAGCACTGCTTATTGACTATTACCTTAACTAGACCTGACTTAATTAGTATTAACCTAATCTGTATTGAATTATTTAGTACCAGCCTAATTAGTCAGCTGTTTTAGGCCTGACTTATATAGGTATAAATAAGTGATAACTTATTTATACATGGTTTAATTAGTACTATATTAATCGTACTCGGCCTAATTAATCTAAGCTTACTTATACTAGGCTTGATTATATGAGCTTAATTGTACCCTAATTGGATATACCTTAAATTGCCTTGTGTTAATATTATCATAATTATTCTTTAATTATCAGTGTCACCTCATTAGGTCTAGCTTAATTAGTCCTGTGTAAACTAGGGCTTGCTTAATTAGTCTTTATTAAGCTCTATTGAATTCGATTTAGCTCAATTGGGCCTTAACTAACTAGTTTTAGGAAGCTTAAGTTGGCTTTGCTATAGCATGACATGGTTATGCTAGCATTACATAGCCTAGTGGAGTTTTCTGCAGATTACCCAGTTTCACCAATAGCTTGAAGAGCTTCACTGTTAAAGTTGAACTGGTGTATATTGGGGTGTATTCACACTTTAGATTAAAGGAGTACTGACATTAATTTTTAACATTCTCCTATTGTTGCTGTAAATAAAAGCATTGGCGCAGAGAACCTTATAAAGAGTATCGTGGTGCCTCACAACGTAATGAATATATTTTTAATACGGCTCCCTTAAAAGCCCATTTTCGGTTTTGATTTCGAGGGGGCGGTTTCCTAGTGACATGTCAACACAGTCGGACGTACGTCGAAGTCACGTAGGGACAACCATTCATGATAGCCTCGCTGCAACTCTGTCGGCTATGGTCAGTTACACGCAGGGCACGCAAAGAACGATGATTTCATGGTCGTCTTTCATGGTCGATTTCAGTGACTCTGACAGTGATTTCGGTGATTTTTAAGAGACTGTGTTCATGTGTCATCGTAGTGTCCATTGCACTGGGGCTGGCTTGCAATGCTGGGCAATGAAAATTTTAAAATCAAACTAAAATACCTTGCACGTGTTTCCTGTGTTCAGTGTATAGAGAGCATTAACAATGCATGGCTAGAAAATGAAAAATGTATATTTTGCACCGCTGCAAAATCGTGTCAGTACTCCTTTAATCCATCTATGTCTTGCCGCATCTGAATGCGTCTTATGCCACATTAACCTGTTGGGTTCGAGTCCTGAAGGTATTCCTTTCGAGTCATAGTAGTCGCGTGTTTGAGCCCGACAGGATGATTAATCATTCTACAATCACTAATCAACCATTTACTAACTTGGGGTTATGTAGAACAAGGTTGATCACCGCTTCGGGGGATCGAAAAAATGCAGTGACCGCGAGGGCATGCTGCAGAGCCCAAGCGCGGAGTGAGCAAGTGGCCACAAGCGCTTGCTACCTACAGCCCCCAGCAGTCATGCGCTTTCGATCAGCTGAGTCTGATACGACGTTGAAGCCTGGTGAAGTGACGTGGTGGGCGGGGCACCTTCTTCGACATCGACTGCAAGAGCTCAATGGACTTGATTCCGCATAGACAGAACTGGAAAGGGAGGTTTTCCAGTCGCAGTATCTTTGCTCCTAACAAACGTTTTTGAAAACTTCATTTGGCTGTGAAGTTCTGAGAGGCTTTGGATACAGACCCAGCTGTTTTTCAAAGCCAAGGCCGAAGGGCGGTTCAGGACCCCTTTAAGGCATTTTCCACCGTTCATGGTGTGCGTGTGCATATAAAACAATGGCTTATAATATTTTACATGGTTGACATGTTCGCTTACTAGAGGCCTTAGGGTACCCAAAGCTAGAAAGCAGAATTATGTAGAAAGACTTCTTACTTAAAATATTCTAGCCCTGCTTATTGAGGGCAGGACACAGAAGTGCATGACAGGAGAGGCACTGAAGGAGGGCATGACAGGAGGGTTGCTAAAGGACTACTGTCATGTTACCTTTAGTAAACACCTTAAGAAATGTGTTTAATGATAAGAATAACCGCACAAAGGGAATTTAAATACTGGAGAAGAGAGAAACTATGGGAGACTTAAAGCTCTGCGAACCTTTGACGCTTTTCACCCATGATTATCCCCACTGTTCCCTTTCAATTTGTCCCCTTCACATTGGGGCGGTGACCGTGGACCATGATGGTGACCTTTGCACCCCCAAGCCCATCCTGAAGCGAGTCGGAGACGCAAGCCACCCAGGTGTTCCGAGCACTCCCATTATATGAAGGGGACAGTACAGCTGACATTGTAAAATGTCAGTATAATTATGGGGTTTTGATTGTACTGTATTCTACAGGGCTATACAAAATTGAAAGTTTTTACTACTAGGTATGGCATGCATTAGCAGTGTGGTAAGCTCATTGGTGAAATTTTTTAAGAAATGGCGAATTTTGGCGACCTTTTGCTACTCATTTCGTGACATTGACTCAAAATTCAATGGCAACCCTGGTTTTGTGTGTCAAAGCCATGATATGATTATGAGGTATGCTGTACAGGATGGCACAGGAAACGTGCATTGGAAATGCATGGCACAGGGATCTTTAGCATTTTGGCCTCTATTGCATGTCCGACTGCCATAGTCGATATCAAACCCACATCATTAGGGTTGACCGCCAAGCATCACAACCATGCACCATCATAGCCACTGGAACACATTCAAGAAATCACTGCAGTGTTACTTGCACTACTAAAATAGACAGGAAAGTGGTTAAACAAATAAAAAATGTTTCATCTTGTGTTGTACATGCATGTGAGAACAGCAACATGTTTATGTGTTATAAATACAAATAGTGAAACTGCTGAGAAGTTAAAAATTTTTTTAGCGGGTATCAACGTAATGCAGTGGTTTAGTTCAATTGTTGAAACTTGCGGTGATGCTACTTCTGCGCCAATTGCATCAAACTGCACTGAAGCACGGAGGCTGCTACATTTCCCCAAAATTTGGGGAACCTGCGCCAACGCTGTACTTAAAGGGATGCACTGACTTTCAGAAACGAAATTACAGCTACTCGACTTCCCTCCATTGACAGTGACATCACATGCTAAGTCCCATATGATATATAAAGTAAAAGCTCATTTGGACTCTCGTTAATTCAGATAACTTGGACTTATTCTCTAATCCTATCAAGCATATGCATTATTTAATAGCACGAAATGCTCGGTAGTTCGGTTATAACCGACTGGACCCCAGTTATTTCGGACGATCCTCGAAGGGCGCTTAATCCGAATCTGCAAATGCACAACACAAAAGAGTGAAAATGGCGCTAGCGTGCTGCCAAAATGAGGCGGTGCATTATGGATCAACCATCAGCAGCATATACCATGTTTACTACACCATGTGACATCACGTTACACTAGATGCTTTGCTCAGTTCCTTTTCTTTTTTCAAAAACGGGGTTGCCGACTGTGATTGCATTGATAGTGACGGAGGGTACATCCGCCGGTGGCTGTGCAGGGGTGAAACAGCCGCTCATATTGCACAGTTTTGATACAATTCTGTTTTCCTGCTTCAAGCTGCTCCAAAAGCAGGAAAATTGGGAAAATTGCTCCAAACTGCTTCAAAACAGCCCGGAAAGCAAGTGTTTTGGTGCTCACATCAGTTCAACGGGGAAAAGAGCGTGGTCGTGCAACGTGCATCGTGTGGTGGAATCTCTGCGCCCGAGATTTGCTGCGGACGCTTTGATTTTCGTCTCAATGTACGTTGTTGCGTGTCATCACCAGAAGTGAGCAAAGGCGAGTTTTTTTTTTTTTATTTTAAGGGACTGAATATTTCCGATCGTGTTTATTTTGTTGCCTTTCATGCATCGGGAATCGTGTTCGTGCACCACCGCCACCACGTCTGTATTTTTTTCTGCGTTCTGCCCACATTTTCCTCATAATCACAAGCCCAGGAAAGCACGATGTCAACACCTGGAATGCTATGACTGGATGCTAATACCGCAGAAGGCGGTGTAGGGCGCTCCTCCAACATTAGGTTTGGGCCTAGTGATGACACTTTTCGCAGAGTTTGTGGTTGCAAGATTGACACTGCCATGACGTTTGTCAGTGCACCTCAGAAGAAGAGTGTGCCTCCAAAAATAATCAAACACTGGTCAGGGGTCCTGCTTTACGGTCCTATTGGAGATTGATGCGATAAGCATGTTGCACCCAGCTACTTCCACGAGCGGAAACTCGATGCATGCGGCCAGCCACAAGAACTGCAAACAATAAAAATTTATTTTGCTGAAAGTGTTCTAACCAGGGGTGTGTGAATATTCGAATCTCTTTGATTCACCTTCAGCTTTTACTATTTGAAGTTTGTAATTAAGGGGCAAAACATGCTTTCTCTCATCACAATTAAGGTGGCGGTCCCACTCCGGCGGCGCGCTCTCCGCATTTTAGTCCTTTTTGCGAACGCACTGTGCTTTCTACGCTGGTTGTGCAGATGTGAGCTATTCAGCGTAAGAAAGCTTAATTTCTGCGCTTTCCTACTACACTTAGCATTATTGCCTAGACTGAAGTGTTAAGTAACGACAGTGAAAACAGTCGGAGCAAGAAACTGTGTTTTTGGCGTACAAGCTTCCGCATTACTGAGTTTCCAGCAAAACTGCTCAGCATAGGGAAATGAAATTTTCTGTGCCCTTAAATGAAATGTCATTCCAGAATTCTATGAAGAGGAATTTCGTGTAAAGTAATCAGGAACTTATACAGACTCCATTGAAAATGACCAAAACAATAGAAGTTTATGATCGAATGACGTTTTTCCTTTTCAACGTAGTAAAACAGTATTTGGTAGTTTTCTAGGCTGTAGTCTACTTATCATCTGCGCGAAGTTGAGTTACGTTCTGACGAACACATCACGAGTTATTACTTCAATTTGGCAATTTTGAGCTCTACTTAGCCATGCATTACTGAAGAATTGACAAAGCTGCTTACGTTGAAGCTCTGAAATTTTCGATAATCAAGCAGGAAGCCCATCTCTCAAATCCTATGAAGAGACAATTCTCTTTTTCTCATTAGGAAATCTAAACAGACGTAGTGAACTTAGCTAATTTTTCTGCTGGCCAGGCCGGTACAAATTGGCATTTCTCGTCATGCACTTGCTAATTCACGACAATTACTGCACTTTAGTGGAATCATACGGTGTCTTATGATGACTTGTGCTCAGTGGTTTTACCGAGGAGCGCCTCAAACGAAAGATCTTTGATAAAAAATAGATATTAAAATTGTTTTCTAGCAGTGGTGCCCTCTGTGAAAAAAAATATCAACCTCATGCGCGTGAGTTCTAACGTTTGTCAAAAGCAGCGCCACTAAATACTACAAAGTGGGTACGCTCTCCCTCCAGTGAGCCTCACACAGTTTTACCCCCTTCTCGAGACCGGTTTCTATGAGCACACGCGTCACGGAATTCGGGTATTCGGAGAACCATTTCCAGCTTCCCGCTGTGTGCGAGAAGGCACCCATTGTCTCCCCTTCTTCACGTCTGGACAATGCCGCAGCCCTCGGACCAAAACATTGCGCGGGGTGTACATTTTTTTTTTTTTTTTTGTGAAACATACGTTCAAAAGGTGGGGAGATAAGGAAAGTTATTACTGGTGACCGCAGTGTCTGTCTAGCTCAAGCAGCTGACATGAAAGAAGGTGGAGTGGAAGTGAGAGAGGAGGGCACAGAGGGGAGCTATCTACATGTAACCAATAGGACACAATGCCTGCCACTTCTCCGTGGTCTGCGCTACTGAGCGACAAATTCTTTGGAAAGAAACTTCGGTAGAGACTCCAAAGTGCACGGTAACTGTCTCTTGTCTGAGGAAACCTGATCTGAAACACTCGCACGGGAAGGGGGAGGGAGAGGTCGCTTTCAGTGGCATTCAGGGGAAGGGCGGCGGCTTCCTCTTGGTGTGGTGTGCCCCGCGACGAAACAGCCGACGATCTCGCAGCAAGTGCACACCTACCGTTACCTGTCGATGTCCCCTAGGCTTGAGCAGCGAAGACATTCGTGGCACCATTCAACGCCACATACAACAGCGGCACCCAGACCCAGCATCGCAGGCGTGGAAAAGCTACCCGCTGTCACCTCGCGCAACACGTTGCACTACCAACGAACGGGACTGCTGCGGTTGCGCAACGGGTGCATGTGGACGCAATCGTGCACAAACAAACCCGTCAATTCCAGGTCTGCATATGCGCTCCCTATTCACCATCGAACCTACCTTTATACACGCAAGTGCCTTGGATGCGGAGTGATCTCGATGTTATTTCACGTAGCGCTGGAATTTCAGCTTCTGGTTATTCTTCCATTTCCTCTATCTAAATCCTACGAGGCTATGCTGCGTGTCGAGAAGCCCAGGTGGCCAGCGAAGCCTGATCCGCGTGGCACATAGCGTTGCAGCTGCTTTTGGCGCTACAAGTATATGTAAAGTGAGGGTCCCACCCTATATTCATTCAGTGACCTGAACAAAAGCTCTCCCTCTCTCCTTGGCAAGTGTGCAGTGACGGGTGACAAGCTATTTTGAAGAGGGTGCTTCAAAAACGAACTGCGAGATGTTGTGTGCATAAGCTAATAGCACACCTACCTCATGACCATATGTCCCTGCCCCCTACTCTTCCGTAGTCACCGCTCAATGC
This sequence comes from Hyalomma asiaticum, assembly GCA_013339685.2. NCBI lineage: Eukaryota > Metazoa > Arthropoda > Arachnida > Ixodida > Ixodidae > Hyalomma > Hyalomma asiaticum. Next base: position 193,906,468 of record CM023481.1, read on the forward strand.
TCTCAGTTACCGCGCAAGCGATTTTGAAGTGTACACAAAACTTGCCTTCGCCTTCCCCGTTTTTCCAGATTCGTACGACGATATCTGGAAAGTTACTTTCTCCATACGGTGACGCATGATAAGTTCGGCAAGGTACTGTGTCTCCTATTGCACGCTACTTCGGTTAAACAATACGATTAGAAAAAGAAAAGCATTGAGGAAGCCCTCTTTAGTGGGAAGTGCGGATGACTGTGTGACCTGTAGCACTAGCATTTCTCAAATGTTGCGTGTTTCGACATCCAGTGAAGCTTTGAGACACGTGGTAAGGTAGTATTCTCGTTCACATATATGGCATTTTATCTCCGTTATCATCATACTCGCGTGGTGGTCTCATCTCCACATTTTCCACCTGCTTTTTCGTGTAACCACCGCACCTTCGAAAATCGATCGAGCAGATTTTCCCGTCATTTCTTTTCGCGAAGTCTCAGAACACAAAAAAAGGTTGCAGTGACGCTTCACTTAGCAAACGCGGGATTGTTCCAAAATATTTGGGTGCGACGCCTCCCTTGTGTACTGCGAGCAGGATGTTATAAATTTGTGGTCTTTGTGCGGACGTCTCGTGGTTCCTTTGAGACCAAGAGATTCACAAGGAACGTTTGGGGCAGTCAGTCTTTACTCACGTGAATTAATTCGCACGCGCCTACGTTACATGCAAGCGTTTAAGTGATACCCCCTGTTGTACACCGCTTTGGCTGTAAATGTGGCCGTTCACTCAAGGGTCGTTGGCTCGGTTGTTGTTGGCTGCGTCTAGTGCGCACCGCTCAAGAGCAACGTGCCGACCAAGAAATGTGATACACACCAGTAGCGCGCGCGCGCGTTTTCGCCTTTGGTAGTGATGACCGCTGCGGCCGCTCAAGACAGTAAAATGTGTACCTTTTATCAAACATCGGCTTCGCCTCTGCATGTGCACACAACTCTGGTCACACGCCTTCGCAGGAAGAAATGGCTCATGATTTCGTTTTCCTCTCTTGACATAATCGTATACCTCACGCACCATCGCAAAAACATGCAATTTTCATGATGTTTGTGTCACAGCTTGCATAAAAGTGGGCATGGAGCAGAAATAATGCTAAGAACGGGTGCATTTCTGTCCTACCCGTATCAGATGTAATTTCTCGCCGACTTGTGTGGCTGTTACTGTGTTATGTGGTCCGCATTGCTCGCCTTTTGTAGACTCCTCACACAGAAAAGGGACGATGGGCATGATACCGGATGCAGTAAAATAAATACTTAGGCGCAGGAAACATGAAGCGCTCCTCGACACCACTGCCACAATGATGAAAGAGCCAGGCCTGCGCACAACTGCAGGACAGTGACAGCGTAAGCTGGAGGAGCGACCTTCTTAGAGGCCATTTTAAACGCTTGAGAGAACTATAATGCAAGTAGAGGAGGGGGGGTGGATATCCCCTGAATCATAACTCTCATCATGCCGCCAAGTAGGGAAGTACCCACTACGCCATAATTACTGCGGTATTATAACGTGCAAATCTGTATAACTGCACATCTTAGAGACTCTTGGCGTCATTTTCCCGAGAACGAACCGAACTCTCGGCCTGGCGTCGACGGTGACCTGCGGTTTGTGCTTCTTTCTGCACAGCTGTCTGTTGTGCCCAACGGTGCCTTGCTGCAGCCGCGCGTATCTCTGCGATTCACTTCTTCAGCACCGGTCTGCACTTTTCGAGGAGGCACCATCAGGTATATCGAAGAGCGAAGTTGAAGAAGATTGTTTCATAATGATGATGTTGATGATGCCTCTGTAATGGGTTCAGAGCTACAAAGCATGCAGCCATGTGTTCTTTCAAATGATTCCTCGCACTCGTTATGCAATCCCCTTTCCGCGACGTGTAGTGGCGTATTATTATTCTGCCGCGTAACACTGCATTTGTTAATGCCATTCCTCGGCAGACCTTATACCTGTTTAGGTCTTTTATCGAAGATTTTTCAAGCACAGGCGTGGCTCAGTGGACGGTAGAAATCGAATACTGAGCCACGCCTGTGCTTGAAAAATCATTCAAAACGATTGCCGGTCCTCCCTATGACATGTTCATAATGCTTGGTTTATACAGCCTATGGAGATCGAGACTGTGTGATCGCCATGCGGAAAACCCACGTTCCATAAGATCATTCTACCGTGAAACTGTAGCCTACGTAAGAAGTGTGTATGCGGCTCAAGAGTCGCCGCCTGAATAGATGCACTTGTTAGACGCATGTGTGTGTTTGCCTGATTTTTTAGTGTGGAGACGTTCTCTTCCAGATTTTTAACTTCAGTTGTCATTTCCATGTAATAAAGAAAAAGAAAACAGGCGTGGCTCAGTGGTATAATGCTCGACTACCACGCAGAGGGTGTAGGTTCGAATCTACGCAGAGGACGTGGTTTGAATCCCCCTCGGTCCTTGTTATTTTTTCTAAAACTTGCGCGATAGCGGTTACGGACACCGGCGGCGGCGGCGGCAGACAACTACAGCGCAAAAATGACCCTTGTTGTGATCTCATAACAGCCTACGCTGTAATAATAATGGCGTATGCGCTTCGATACTAACAGCAGGGGTCGGGTTACAGTGCTCAGTGTAGCAGAAAATGCGGCAAAAAGTGTTCATTCGTCCAGTGTGATTGCTTTGTCGTTACCAGTTAGGGTGATAATCACAGGTAAAGCGGGGCATCCTCTCGTCGTAGGACGTGAAGCAGAGGAAAATGAGAGATGTGGTGCCACACGGTATCAGTACTAAATAGGCTGTTCTTGTTTCGACTGTGCTTGAAGATTCACCAGGCTGGAACAGAAGCCAGCTGTGGCAAAATCCCGCACATGATACAATGAAGCCCTCCAAACAGTTCATCGCAACCGCAAAGTGTACGCGTAGCATTGTTGTACATACATTTTCGCGCTTTGTAGAACACGTTATGTATGTGTACTGCGCTTTGTTACAGTTACGACATAATGCAGGAGTTAAATAAAGTGCAGTATTAGAGACATTACAGATGACTAGCATACACATGCACGCATGCACGCTTTAGTGAAGACAGTAAATGAAACAGAAGAAACTGGGTACCATTTTGGCAAAATATTTCAAAGGAATTTTACAAGCATGATACCTTACTATATTCTTCAGGTGTTGGTATATAAACAGCTCGTAGACAGCAGGCAAAATCGCACTCGCGCACTTCCATGCACGGACGACAAGAAAGCATGTCGCATTTATTCCATCAACCCTATAGTCGCAGTGAACAAGAATGCAGTTGTGGCCATGCGGCATGGAAGTCAACCGCTGAACTAATAACATGGAGAAGGCCTGTTTGCTGATATTGAGAGTCTGTACACACTTTTGGAGCACCCCAACTTTCATACATGGCAGCCTCATGTATGGCAGCCTCATGCACCAGGAGGACAGAACTTTGCTGAGTATTTGTAAACAACCGAAGAGTCCCTAAATGGGGGTCCTTTTACTTCATTTCGGTTGACCAACGTTCGCTTAAACAACCACATCATATCTAAAGCCTTACCTCATCCTTGCAAATTGCCAACGACAGGAGGAGTTACACGAGAGAAAAATAGTGCTGGTTGTCACATGCACACATAGAAGAATGGGGCTATAGTTGCGCATGCCCGGAAGCTTTGTAATTCGCGTGCTTACGGTACCCTTTTGAAAACAGAAAAATCATTGTTGTTCACCCAGTCAAGTGCCATGCCTTACAGGCTTACTCTCGACACTGCAGAGAGAGGTGGCTGCAGGTGAAATAAAAGAAGAGACCGCCCGCGCAGACATGGAGGGGAGCATAGCTAACGCTCGTGAGCAGGGACAGTCGCGGCGGTTACCCTCAGACCTGAATGAAAAAAAGACACATTTCAAAAACCGAAGAGAGAAAAAAGAAAGAAAAAGACGGACTAAGCACACACATGCACAGACATACACACCGCTCCGAGAGTGGGACTAACGACAGCAATTACTTGCACACTGGGGGAGCATGAAGGAGAGAATACAGGAAGCCAGAGGAAAGGCCACAACATAGTAGTGTGTCCACCCCCCACCCCTAGACCCCCAGTCTCACCCCCCTCTTTTTGTGATCTATTCTTCGCTTCTTTGGGTACTGTCCCCGGCTAGTATGAACGTTCGCACAAGTGCGTCTCTTCCTCACCCAGAGCCGGCCGGAGTTTCTTTTTCTCCGTTCACCACTACCCTGACCGAGTGGCGTAGCCTAGCGGGAAAATTTTAACTACGACTGTCATGGCGGCAGTGAGACCGCCACCTTAAGTGGCCCTTACCCGCAGGTAGTACGCTTTGCTGCATTACACTCTTGTACTGCGGCAAAGCTAGCATTTGTGGACACTGGCAAATCTATCGCTCCTGTATGGTGTTGACACTAAAGTTCCCTTAGTGCTGCAAAGCTGGCACCTGCGTACTGCATACTGTAGCAAAGATAGCAATCGGGTACTGCGGTGAAGTTAATACTTGCGTGCTGTGGCAAAGTTAGCATTCCCGTACAGCGATGAAGCTAACACTCTTCCACTGCAGCAAAGCCAGCACTCTGGTACTGCACCGAAGTTAACATTTGTGTACTGCGGCAAAGCTAGCACATGCATAAGCATACAGCAGTGTAGCTAGCCCTCGGTTACTGCGCCAAAGCTAACTTTTATGTAGTGTGGTGAAGCTACCACTCGTGTACTCCAGCGGAACTAGCACTCGTGTACTATGGTACAGCTAGCACTCTCGTACTGCGGCAAAGCTAGCACTTGCTTACTGCAGTGGAGTTGGTGCTCACATACTGCAAGTGTTACCTTCACCGCTCAGATGCGGTCGAAAACTCAGACGTGCGACCAGCCACTAGAACCATGAAGAATAACATTTCATTTCACTGTGCTGAAAAGGTTCTCACAAATCTGATTGCATTTTTACAGCATACCTTTCATTTTGACATAGCTTCCTGTAATTGCGATAATGTTTTCAAGCGTACAAGCTCCTCAAGCTATTGAACCCGTTTTTCACAGTTCAAACTTTTTGGAACTTTCAACAGTCCTGTATGTTTGTTTTTTCTTTCTACATCAGATGCTCGCGCGATTTTCCTTCACCATCTATGTGGAGCATTTGCAGACTTGGATTTCTCCTACATTAACAAAACTTGGCATACATATGTCCCAAGACATATGGAATGCCAGTATCTACACGAACTTGGAGTATCTTCCATGACTAGTTGCCACCACAGTATTGCAGTGTTACAATGCAAGGCGACATACTGGTGAAAAGCTCAGATAAGCTTCTTCGTAATGGTGTGAAGCTGAAAAACCTTGACAAAATCCAAAGTGACCAGACTCTCCTGACAGAAGAGAACATAATTAAGCTACAAGAAGTGCTAGGGATCCTTTAGAAGCTAAATGAGAAAATCTGCAAGAAGTCTAAGCAGTAATTGGCAAAATTATACCCATGGTCTTAACTGAAAGACCATTGTGTGTCAACAATTTTGGTGCAGTGAATTTTGAGAAGTGTACTGACTCCTGGTCGTGAAAAACATACTTGACTGCCTGGGCTGCTCCAAATTCGACTTTTTGAGCTCTTAAGACATCGCATTAAATGTTGTGAGCTGCTCTAAATCAAGCTTCTCCTGCTCCAAAATGAACATTTCGCTGCTTCAAAAGCTGCTCCCAAGTCTATTTCTGCTGTCTCACCCCTGGCTGTGGCAAACTAGTTTAGTGCTTACTCGGCGCGTGTGAACTGCACGAATGCTTGTCCGTGATAGCATCGATAGTGGCCACTTTGTTGCACAGCGGCTGCAGCAAACAGCATTTTTATGTTTGCTGCATACCTTCCAAACCGCGTGCGCACCATCCATGATTGCGCAACAGCGAGCTACGTAGCTGTATTTCTTTCGCGGCAGCTTTGGCAAGCAGCGGTTTCCTCTTGATAGCTCGCTTAGGCGACACATGCCTTCAGAACTGCGTGGGCGTTGTCCACCATCACGTCGCTACCGGCTGTGGTGTAGGCGGGGTTCATCCCCAGAGAATGCGGAGTGCAGTAGTTCTGTACTTGGACCGTGCACGTGCATTCAGAATTGCATGGGCGCTACATATGATCGCATCGCCGGTGGCTACTGTCATGTACGCCGCAGATTTGGCACTTGGTATAGTTTCGATTTATTTGTCTCTGCATGTGTGTTTTCGGAGCTGTATGCAACTAATGTGGCGCTGGTGATCACAATCACCGTATTTTCTGGTGTATAAGATTCAGTTGTTTTTCCAAAACTTTCACCGGTGTGTCTTGTACAGTGGTGCATCTTATATGTACTTTTTTTTTTTTGGTAAATTCTGAACACATGTTGATGCTGATCACTAGTCTTTTTTTTTTCCATTACAACACTTCGATGCAAATGACTCGTCATAAATGTAATAGCGAAGAGTCAACCTGCTGAAACTGTAATTTCATGAATAAAAGTAAGTCAAACGGAGAGATAAAAATCACTGTTCTAAGTTTTCAACTCACAGAGGCTTCACAAGTTACAGAGGCTGTGGAAGTTTCGGAGGCCGCAAGCGCTTATTTAAAATGGTGTAAGATGGCGACAATTGCGCTGCTTGCACGGCATGACTGGTCGGCGTTTGGTGTGCATAGGGCCAGTTGCCATTTGCAGCTTTGTGTGATCGGTGGGTCGCGTCACTGTCGTTCACAGTTTTCTGTTCATCATTCACCTGCAGCATGCTGCCTAAACAGAAGAGCTTCACTGCAAAGTATAAGCTGACTGCTGTGAAATACACTAAGGAACACGTAAACCGAGCTATGGGTCTTCATTTTGACATCACTGAGAAGATGATCCGCACATGGCGGCAATCTACAGACGAACTACAGGCCATGAAGAGCGATGAAAAGGCAGATTGTGGCAAGAAGGCGTGATGGCCAGAATTTGAGGGACGCCTGCGTACGTGGATTTTGGAACAGCATGCACAAGGTAGGGCCTTGTCAACGGTGCAGCTCTGCCTCAAAGCGCAAACGCTGGCCAAAGAGACGGGCACCGTTGGTTTTGTCCTGGTGCTTCAGGTTCATGCACCGTGAACCACTGGTGATGGGTGCCTGCACTAACATGTGCCAGAACCTGCTGCAAGATTTTAAGGAGAAGGTGGAGCGATTTCAGCCTTTCATAAAGAAAGAAATCAAAAGTCATGGCATCACAGGCAGCCATATAATAAATATGGACGAGGTGCCACTGACATTCGACATTCCTATGGAGAGGAGTGTGGCACCAAAAGGCGATAAGGCCATTACTATCAAAATGACAGGCCATAAGAAAGCGCATTTCATGGTCGTGCTCACATGCTGCGCCGACAAGAAAAAGCTTCTGCCAATGATCATTTTTAAACGGAATATGCTCAAAGAGTCCTTCCCGCCCGACATTGTCATAAAGACAAATGTCAAGGTCTGGATGGACGAAGACATGATGGGCAGGTGGATTGAGAAGTGCTTCTCGAAGCGTCCAGGTGGCTTTTTTAATGCCAAAGAAAGCCTCTTGATCATGGACAGTATGTGGGCGCATATAACTGAGCTGATACTCAAGCGAATCGGTAAAAAACTGCACCGCTGCAGTTATCCATGGCAGGATGACTAAAATACTGCAGCCCCTCGACATCGCGGTGAACCACAGTTTTAAAGCCATTCTACGGGTTCTGCAGCGCCTGTGGGAGTCATGGATGGCCGATGGAGACCACAGTTATACGAAAACAGGACGCATGAAGCATGCTTCCTTCAGTCAAGTAACGACGTGGGTCCGCGATGCCTGGTGTACAGTAACAGAGGCCATGGTAATGGCAGGGTTTCGCAAGGCAGGCCTTCTAGCTTCAGTGCCCAGGCAGCCTGAACTGGATGAAAGCAGCGACAGCAGCCATTCTGAAGAGGAAGCTCCAGTGATGCTGCTGCCAGAGCTCGCCGAACTTTTTGAGAGTGCCTCTGAGGATGAAGATTCTGAAGGATTTGGAGAATAAAATATTTCTCCTGCATTTATGTGGGATTTTTCCGTGTTGTGTGCAATATTTTTTCTGCCAATTTGGTAAGTTTTCTTACATACTAGTGCTCAGAGTTGGTAATTCAATGTTCGTGCAACGGCACGTTATGAAGTGTCTTTGCGGCAGGTGAGTGCATGCGTGTGCATCTTATACGCGGGTGCGTCTTATATACCATTTTTCCTGTAAAAGTATTCAAATATAGGGGTGCGTCTTATACAAAGGTGCTAGTTATACACCGGAAAATACGGTCCTTCTGCAGTAAAAGTGGCGTAGTTTCGTTTTGACTGCATTGTTATGAAGTTACATGGTGGAAGCTGTTCTAAATAAAGAGCAATTTTGCCACATTCTGCATACTGGCATCAAAGACACCGGCTACAATAGCGATGAATGAACAGTTTGTGCCGCTGAATTTATTGACCAAAAAAAAAAAGAAGAAGAAGATCTTAGCTAGCTCGTGGTCATTTCAGTGGTGATGAGGCAGCGGCAGCAGAAGCGAGGGGGGGGGGGGGCTGAACTCCACTTTCTGGTTGAGCTAAGGTGCTTGGCTCTTGCACCGCGGCCGCTTCCAGAGGATAGTCACAAAATGACGAGAAAGGATTCACTTATTCATTCATAAACTCAATGTGCATCGATGTGGCAGACATTTATTCTCTTGTTACTCTTAGTAACTCCGAAATTTTTTCTGCTGCCCTTAAAGTCCAATTAACGAGCTACAAGGATTGATATTTTCAAAAGGAAGTGGGGACTGTGCAGAACATGCTCACAGGTGCTGAACTGATCATTGAAAGCCAAAGGCATTTGGTGAACTTGAAAGTGGCATTTCCATTCTAGCTGGAAGCAAATCACAGCCATTCAAAACATGGCTTTACGTAACAAAAAAAAAAAAAGAGAGAGAGTTCGCACTTGTGCCCTCTCTCATACACCAATGCACGACTGTGCGTCAATGTATGACACTCTGCTCTCACGTTTTATCATTGGCAAGCTCATGCATAGTTGCAGGTGAGCAGAAAAGAGCTGTGTCAGGAGTTTTATACCGTATTTACTCGATTCTAAGCACCCCTTTTTTTCACGATTGCAATTCTAAAAGTGAGGGGGGGTGCTTAGGTTCGAGAAATTGAAAAAATGACCGCACGGCCCAACCCTTTTTCGCAGCAATATTTCAACGAGATGGGTGAGAAAATCACATTTTATTTCGAAAATAGTAAAAATAAAAATAAGTGCAGGGCAGTGAACCCACCACTTGTGTCTGCGGTCAGTCACTCTCACTGCCGCTGGAGTCCGTTGCATCACTCGAGTCCGTCGCACCATTTGAGCTGCCGCTCTCGATGTCCCACAACAGATCGTCTTCGGTGCCATCTAAATTGTTACTGATGGAACACTTCTTAAACGACTTGACGAAAACGTCAACTTTCACCCGCTTCCACGCGTCCGAAATCCATGTAGCTATTGCTGACGGGAACACTTTCTGCAGCTTTCCTGTTGGTGTTTTTTTCCGGTCGGGGTTCCGGACCCACTCTTCATACTCCTGTCGAAGGTGGGCCTTAAACGGCTTGTTGACTGAGACGTCCAGGGGTTGTAGCACTGGTGTCATGCCCCCTGGAATAACGAACAAGTCGCAGTTGATCCTTTGCAGCTTGGTCTTAACCTCCGGGATGAGGTGGCCACGAAAGGCATCTAAAAGAAGCATAGATCGTGTGCCTGATGGTCCGCCAAGCAGTGCCCCCGGGCGCCGCTGCCACACGACGCGGATCCAGTCCTCCATCAGTTCGGCTGTCATCCACCGTTTGTCCTGCACTCGGACGATGACATCTTTCGGGAAGGATTCATTTTTCAGCATGTTTTTCTTTTTGAGGATTATGTAGGGCGGAAGCTTGCGGCCGTCAGCTGTGATGCACAGCATCACAGTGACACGCTGCTTCTCGTACCCTGTTGTCTTTACCCTAACTTCCCGGGCTCCCACTTCATTAATAGTGCTAGCCCTTGGCATGTCAAAAAACACGGGCGTCTCATCGGCGTTGGCGATCTGGCAGAGATCGTAGCAGTTTTGTCTGCAGAGATCCATAACATATTGCTGAAAAGCAGTGAGTTTACCTTCAAAGTCGCCTGGCAGCTTTTGGCATGTGGTTGTCCGGCACCTCAAAGAAAATCCATTTCTCCTCGTCATGCGCTCCACCCAGCCGCGGCTAGCATGAACCACCACGCGGGGAATCTCCATTCTTTTCGTGATCTCCATCGCTTTCGTCTGGATTGCATCGGCAGTCACAGCGAAGCCCCTGTTTCTTTTGCTGCGAACAAACTCGCAGACCTCCTCTTCAAGTTGCGGATGTCGGCCCTTGCGCGGTTCCGTGAACTTTTTACGTGTTGCGGCGCCCTTAAAAATCTGGTCCCGCTGCTTCCTCCACCTGATGATGCAGGCTCGATCCATGCCGAATTCTGCTGCAGCACTGTAGTTTCCATTGTCTTCAGCAAACGCGATTGCAACTCGCTTGAACTTCAAGTTGTAGGAAGCCCTCTTCGCACTCATACTGGCCGCCGTTAGAACTATCCAGCAAACAACTGACAAAGCAACGCACGCCCGTCCGCGACCCCGCGCCCACAATGCCAGCGCAACCTGTCCGGACTTGCCGAGCGCCGCCAACTTCTGTGCCGCCATCTCTTGTCTGAACGTAGCAACACAAGACATGGCTTCCGAGATTGGCGGCGAGAAAGCGCGCATGGCGGCATTATTGACTGCGCCATGCTCGCAGAAAAAAACAAGGGGGTACTTAGATTCGCTAGCAAATTTTTTTCCCAATATTTTCTATCGAAGACGGGGGGTGCTTAGAATTGGGGGGTGCTTACAATCACGAAAATACGGTATTTTTATTAGACAGTACTTGAACAGTGCGCAGCACATCACACTCTTATCAATTGTGCACCATGAAGGCAGCTTGTGTATGTTTTGCAATTTCTCTTGTCAACACATGCTCCAAAAGGCAGTTTTGCTGCTACAAAAAGTAGATTTGCCTGCTCCAAAAGCTGCTCAAAAAGGACGTAGGCTGGTAACATCACTGAACTTGCGTTCAGTCAAGTGAACCTGGTTGCACATTTGGCTTAATGACCGGCTTGCACGAATGCGATATCCACGTGAGGCATCTTTCACAGATCGAGTTTTTAATGGGCATTATATTATAGCTGTGTGCACTAATACAAAATTTAATAAAATGTACCTCTAAATTGTATTTCCCCTTTTTTGTTTTAATGGTGATATACTGCATTTATTTGAATATAAGGCAGTCACAGTTATGGTACAAGGGGGGAGTTGAATAAGATGAGCAAACCGGCTAGAAGATTTATTTCACTTCCCACCTTTGAAAGGCACCAAAGGCTACTCCATAATCATGTACAACTATTCAACATTTGCAAGCTATCACTTTCTGATGCATTGGTGTTTTTTTTTTCTTGCTTTCACACTGCCATAACTCACTGACCTCGATGCTGTCCAATGAATCCAAAGTGCAACAATTCTTGAATGAAGCTGCGAAAAGTGCTTTGGTATGCTATATTCACTTGGAGCTAACTCATACTGAATTTTGCTGAGCCCTTTCTTCTGTGGTCATCTTTCTGGCTTCAGAATGACATCTTCACATGCCTTACTTATTAGCTTGACAAGGTCAGTCTAGGTGAAGTACCCTAAGAAAGTCTGCAAGCTTGTCTTCAAGGTTCAGTTATACTGTATTCGTGTAAAGGTCATCGTAAAAAGACATAAATTACGATAGTCCGATATGGTGGAGTCTGTGCTGGCGAAGGCGCACAGCCATGTGGCGGACATGCGGTGAAGACGGCAACCATTGTTAAAATTCGTAGTACAGTAATGGAAGTGCGACAGCTGACAGCTGGGAACCGGCTTGACAGCTGTTTGACAGCCCCGGCGAAACGTGTAATTCGGGCAGCATGTCGAGGAATGTTTGTAGCCACGGGCTCGACCAGCTGCTGAGGCAGCAACCATAGATGCGACACGGATTTGCTCGTTAAAAGGTCTTTGGTGTCAGCATCGTGTCACGGTGGAATGTTCCTTTGTATAAGAGCACGTGCGAGCGAGGTGCAGAGTAGAGGCCAACGTTATTGTTCACGGCTTGGAGTCACCGGGGATGTTCATTTCCGCATGTTTCTTTTAGTTGCCAGTTTGGATCTGTATGTTTCTTTTGATGTCTATGTTACAGCGTTTTCGGCACTGACCTCTCTCTCCTCTCGCCAAGTGCAGGAAAATGAGAGGAGGAGGTAGGAGTGCCCAGTGTGAAAACGCTTGTGATTTGCCATCAGGGATTTAGGGGTGGAGCACCCAGTAGTTTAAAGGTGGCCCCTCGTCCTTGTCAGAGAGGTTGGAAGGTTGGTGAGGTCGGAGCGGATAGTGCTAGAGAGGACATGTAGTACGAGTCCGGGTGGTGATTCTGGTCGCAGGAGCGGTGCTATGCACTGATCGGCTCTGCCGAATTGAAGCGACGGTCCCACCTAAGTCCTGCCAACCGAGCTGCTGTCTGTAAATACACTAGAACCTCGTTCATACGTTTCTGAAAAATAACGCGACACTGAACGTATTATCCGGGAAAACGTATTATCCAAACACGAAAAAATTGCTCAGTTTCGCCGGAAAAGCATGCATTGATATAAATATTAAAGTATTTTACAATTTCACGTAATTCAGGCAGTAAAACTTCACGAAACGGCAATAAACATTTGCTTATATAGCTACTGAAGCGTGTTGGAACGCGCCCGAAGGCATGGCGACCGCAAGCACTAGCTGGCAGCGCTGACGGCGTCGGAACGGAACACGTGTGTTGTCCCTTGCTTCAGTGTTTAAACTGCTCCGCATCTTCAGGCAAATTATTTAACATGTAACAAAATGCACACGTTCACATCGTCATTTTCTCGGCCTGCCCAAACCCCGCGCGCGGCCATCAATACACAGCGTGGACGCACGGGCCATGTTGTGGCCAACGGCGTGCACTCTGGTACATAAGTCGTGCGCACCAAGAGCACTAGCCTTGCAAGAGCACTAGCCTTGCGTTCAATGGCATGAACGGGCACATCACGTGTGTCGCGCGGCCCAAGCCGAGGTCGTTGGGCAAAGCGCATCACGTGCATATTGACCGTCAGAGCTAGCAGCTTTGTCTCTAGACGCTACGCTCTAGCCGTATTTTTTTCCTCTCTCTCTCTCTCTCTTTCTCTTCCCCTTCCCCCCCCTCTTCCCTTTTTTAACCTGCGCTTCTTTGACGCCACCACTGCAGCTTACCAGCTGACAAACAAACGTGCAATCTATTGGCGGTGCCCGGCTGTTCAAATGGATAGTGAGTGCAGCACGCGCCAAACGCGACCCGTGCTTTTGCTCGATGACAAAACTGGCCGAAGCACGCACAGTGTACGCTTGTCACGTGACTACTGAGTACAGGATTACATGACGCAATGCATTGACTTGTTCGGTTTGACGCGATGGGATCGCCCGCGCTATCTAATCACTGGCGATATAACCTTGCGAGCGTCCGCTCACTGTTTGTAAAAAGCAGAGGATACGCCCGTATTCCGTACACTGCTATCGGCTTTCGAACTTGCTTATTTTTGTTTTTAAGAAATGACCATCGTCTCGCATATTGGTAACTTGCGATCAGAAATGGCAGGTTCGACGATGTTTTCGAAGCAGTGCTGGGAGAATTCCTCTGACAGTGTTTGTACACTAGCTATGTAAATGCGCCAGACATTTTTATTTGCGCTTTTTAGGCGTGTCATCGAAGGTGAGGTGAGCGGAAACGGGTAGTAGAAACTTTCAGCTTTCAAATCTTATTATCAAGATGGCGGCGCTCGGTGGGGGAAGAGACAAGAGACGACCCGCACAAACACCGTATGTGCTCGCGATTGCGCTTGTGCTCACGAATCGGTCCTACTGAAAGAAATGGCGGCGTGTCTCGGTTATCAGCCATTAAAAGTGCTCTCTACGTACGCTTCCAACAGCTACCGTACACATGCTGTTAAAGCTGCCTTGATCGCGAGTGTCAGCGACGATACCGATGAACGCGGTGTGTTAGGTCTAGCTAGGTGATATGCGAGTATCGGAAGAGAGCGCACTGGCGTTTTCCAGTGACACGGTCGGGCGAGTACTGCGGTGGAGCCACCCGGTGGGCAGCTACTGCTCTCGGTCGCGCGAGCTTCCCGACTTCTCAGTTTCACGCGGACTCTAGAGGCTAGAAAACGTATCATCCAATCGTAGTTGGACGATAAGCCGAACATTGGTGCCGAATAATCGTATTTTCCAGGAACGTATTAACCGGAAGAAAAGAAGCGTAACTCTACGAAGAAAAGTTCGTGTTTTCACGATCGCGAACGTTGGAACCGGGAAATCATATCAACCGGAAACTTATAGGCGAGGTTCTACTGTATGTATATACCATCTTGTATATAAAGTCAAATTGTGTTTGTGTGAGAAAAAGACTGGCTCTTCATCCTTCAAGTTGAGAAAACGCAACCAACGATGGGCAGACATTACGGGAAAGACTTCCACCCATCCTACTTCGCAGCGGCAACGTCAGCTGGGAGAGCTCGCCTCTACTAGGAAGGAGAGAAGTAGGAGGAAGGGGAAGGTGGGAACCAAGTACAAGTTCAGTTCACCAAACCACCTTCTCTCTTTGAAAAATTACTATTTTCATATTTTCCATCCATAGAAACCTTTCTAGTCAATGTGCATCTGAAGATCTCACTTTTTTTTTTTACATTATTCATGGTCACAAGTCTCGGGCATGCAAAAGAAATGAGGGTAGAGGCTTGGGCTCGTTGAAAATCCAGGAGAATATAGAGCATGAAGACACAAAGCCGAGAGAAGACGAAACACAGCGTATACTGTATTTTACCTTCTCTCTCATCTTTGTGTCTTAACACTGTAACTCTATTGGCAAAAAGATGCAATGCAACTATTTTCGCTGTGCAAGAAGAGTTTCCTTTGACGTGAGCTTCATAATAAAGGCAGTGCGTCACTATTCGCCTTCAATAGGCCCTTTTCATAAACTGTAAAGCTAGCTTCCCTGCAATGCAACTTGCCCTACTGATGGCGACAGCTGTCTTTATTTAAATGCTGTCAAAATTCAAGTTGCACATGCTGCGGCCCGTTTTTTGGGAATGTTTGTATCAGAAGGGCTGCGTCGACATTTTAGATGCCCTATCGCAAGCTAATTGCGCTTGCACGCGCTGTTTGCCGGATTGCCAATGCCGCTATTAGTAGGGCAACCTGCATTGCAGGAAGGCTAGCTTAGAGTTTATGAAAAGGGTCTATTAGGAACAGATTCGGCATACGAAGCTCACAGTCAAGCGTGAAATGAAGTACATACGTGAACTCGCCCTGTTGCCATTTCTGCAGTGGCATTGACATTGCATCTAACCCCTCAGATGTAACATTGTTGCCAATGCCCAAATTGTGGCTTCGTTGTTCTAACGCATTGCCCCGCCATAGTGGTCTAGTGGTTATGGCAGTGGGCTGCTGGTCCGAAGACGACGAGATCGAATCCTTGCCGCCGAGGCTACGTTTTAGTGGAGGCAAAATGTTGACGCCTGTGTATTGTGCGATGTCAGTGCACGTTAAAGGACCCATGTGGTTGAAATTTCCGGAGCCCTCCACTGCAGCATCTTTCATAATCATAGCATGGTTTTGGGATCTAAAACCTCAGAAATCAATTATTCTAACACAAGGCAGTGGGCTCCGAGACTAATAGTATGATTTGACCTTCTTGGCTAATGGTTTAAAGGGACACTAAAGTGAAAAATGGTTTTTCCTCATATTTGTAAATTACATGTTCACATTACCAAAGGCTATAACGGATATAGGAAACTAATTCTGAGTCTACTGCTGCATTCAGCTAAGACAGGTGGCCTCACAGTGTGTGCAGCATGTCTACCAACCGGGAAATCTCGGAATATCCTGGAAAATCTCAGGGAAAACTCAGTGAATTTGGGCTTATTTCAGGGAAAATCAGCTGAAGTACGAAAGTCGCGGTAACGCTGGCTCTAACCATGCACCTTGATAGGGAGGTTATAGCGCAACTCGCAGTAACTGAAGGGATGTGTGCCTCCCTCCTCCCCATTTTCTGTCCGCACGCACCGGCTTTTCTTTTCTTTTTTTCGTTTGCTTGTCGCATCTTGTTCTATGTAAAGTCCGCTCTTTGTGTCTGGACGCGCTACGGCGCACTCAAAGGGCACACAGGGCCCGTGTGTGTGCCGAGCGTTCTCTTGTGCGTTTGTGCATGCACGCAGTCTTTTCCATAAATATTGTGGAAAATACTGTGTGGAGGTAGAGGGCGGGCGGCTACACAAAGCTGTGTGCCCTCTCCATAGGGAGAGGACGCGGCGCCAATTTTACACGCCACGCGGTGACGCATTGTACCGCGTACGTATGGTTATGGCTTTACTTTCTTGTGGAGATAAACAGAACTGATTTCTAGCTTGGGCGCATCGTGCGGTCTACGGCAACGCCGGTGGGCAACGCCATTTTGCTGTTTCGGTTTCTCCGTGTGACTGCAACGGAGGCGCGTGAAACTTGATGCTTATGTTCATCGGTACCCCTTTGCAGAGGCAGCGGAAGTTGATTTTAATCTTTATTGGCTTAGCTTTCAGCTTGTTTATTATCGACGCTTACGAGGGATTCTTGCTGTTCTTGATTACCAAGTTTACTCTGCCCAAGGCAGCCACATGCCGAGAAGATACCGTGTGTGTGCCAATATAGCTGGTTGCTCGAAGAGGAGAACAGAGATGCGTTTTATGTGCACAGACTGCGACAAAGTGCTGTGCGTAGACCCGTTTTTCAAGGAACATCACATTCTAAAATACTATGGAAGAATTTGCAATATTTGCTCGATCCTACCGCGCCCTCGATTGTAACACGCACCAGTTTCCTGAGACAAAAAAAAAAAAAAAACATCGATTGTAACGCGCACCTATTTTTCGTGACATGAAAAAAATAAAAAGTCCTTAGTAATCAATCTTCTCACATTCATAAAACCACAAGCTGTACTCTCGCTATGAATGCACTCACATAATAAAAGCACCGCTAACTTTCAACCCCTGCAGTCCCGTGAACAGCCGCGGCCGCGCTGCTTGATCCACGGCGTCTCGAAGACGTTCGGCACGCCGATTCATGACTCTTGCATCTCGATGAAACTGCCGCACGTTGCCGGGCGTAGCCATGTGCAAGCGGCGGTAACGTCATTTACTCGCAATGCTGCATTCCTCTGTGCTATCGCAGTTCCCTCACGCCTGCTACCACGTTCTGCCATGCGTGCTGTGGGCTTTAGCATGTTGCGTATACTGGCGCAGCTAAGCCTAAGCATGGTCGAAGCATGGTCTCCGAGATTGCTGTGGCAATCTCGGAGACCATGCTTCGACCATGCTTAGGCTTAGTCGTGCATGCTGCTTGACGTCCGAGATTGCAGTGGCAATCTCGGACGTCAAGCAGCATGCACGACTGAGAGGCTCGGGCTGATCACAGATATGAGGGAGAAATGCGATGATGAGCCGTTTTGCATGCGGTGATGGGAAACATCTATTCTCCCACCCACAAATGCTATTGAAAGCTCGTGCAGCTGGGCATCTCGGATATTGCATTGGCGACATAGCGACTTTGGTTGGCCACAAGATGGCCAAGCTGGCGCGGCGATTATCATCGGCCTGCGCATCATATGCGTTGTGGCGTCGTTACAAGGGGGGGCCGGCGGCGACAAAGAAACTAAACTATGCGCGCCAAAGACCACCGCGCCCAAAGCGCGTAGGAGGCGGCCATTTTACTACGCGCTTCGATATGGTAACGGTGTCGATTCTAACTCGCATATGATCTTAGGACCCGTTTTATCGAAAAAAACGTGTGCGTTAGATTTGAGTAAATACAGTATAAAAGTGATTGTGATGCTGACACCAAAATACTGCTCCTGTTCTTTTTACAATGTTTTTCCGACCTTACGCATTTCGTACATTCAAAATCTGCAATTTCACAATCTGACCATGTGGGAAAGCTTCTTTTTGTTTGTTTGTTTGTTTGTTTGTGTTTTTTAAATTTTACCCTCAAAAAGTTAAACATGCTTACTACGGACGACATTGAGTTGCATGGTGCCTACCCGCATCGACATGAAAAAAAGTTATGTGCCACTCAGGGAATTTTGCAAAAATACTCGGGGAGAACCTGGAAATCTCAGGGAGAGAGAGAGAGAGAAAGAACTTTAATGACCAAGGGACCTTCGGGTCCCTGTACGACCCCACTGCACTACACGTTCATGAGTTCGTGAAGCTCCATGACGTGGGCAGCCCAGTCGGTGGTGATCTTCTGCTTAACCGAGTCCGTCGAGCGCTGCAGGGTCTCCCATTCCTCCCGGGTGGTCAGAAGCTCCGGGCTCCGCAGGGGAGGGTCCGCCGGGCATTCGAGGAGAATGTGGGTAAGGGTAGCATGGGGGTGGGTGCACTGTGTGCAAGACGGGGCATATGCCCCTGGGTGGATGCGGGACAGCAGATAGGGGGAGGGAAGGGTGCGGGTCTGGAGGCGGCGCCAGAATATTTGGTGGTAATTGTTCAGAGAATGGTGGGGTGGGGGATACAGCTGTCGTTCGGCGTGATAGACCTGCGTCAGCTCACTGAAGGAGTGCATGCGCTCCCGGGAAGAGTCCGACTCTGATTCTGCCGCCGCCTGGTTGATGAGACCTCGGGCGTGGTCATTGGCGGCTTCGTTGCCGGGGTTCCCAGAGTGCACAGGCACCCAGATCAGCTCCACATAGCGTGGCAGGTTTATGGAGGGCGAGTTGAGAATTGTGAATGCTTGCTCGCGTACTCAGCCACGCGCGAAATTTAGGAGTGCAGTTTTTGAGTTGGTGAGGACATACCAGGCATTTGTGCGTGCTCGGGCGAGCGCGATTGCCGCCTCCTCCGCTGATTCCGGGGTGCATGCGTCAGGAAGGTGGAGAGTAGCAACGGATCTAAATGTGCTATCAACGACGGCAACTGCCGCGTCTTTATCCGTGCAGGCTGCATCCACTCATACGGCGTCGGCTTCCGATCCGTAGGATTTGTGGAGAGCTTTTGCACGGGCTATACGGCAGGCCGAGTGATGTGTGGGGTGGGTGTTTTGAGGAAGAGGTGTGACGAGAAGCTGTGTGTATATGGGTCGTGGTACTGGTAATAGTGTGGGGTCAGCTGCTGGTATGCAAATTTGAAAAGTGTCAAGTATGACGCCCCGTCATAGACTGAGCAAGGCGAGTGTACTGTGCCTGTCTGTGGGCCTCTATGAGTTCGTGTGTGGTGTTATGGAGGCCAAGCTGTAGCAGTTTAACAATCTGAGTGTTAGGTGGGAGGTGTAGGACCACCTTGTAGGAATTTAGCAACGTCAGCTTGGTAGACACCCTGGTGTGATTTGCATTATCAATATGTCATATATGTTGCAGACACCCCAGTGCTCAACATTGTCATGGAGTTTGCACAAAAATAAGAAATACCTATCATTAATGTAAACTAGAAGAGAAGCTCAGGGGAAGATGGATGCTTGAATCAATGAACAAATCGCAAAGTACGATTTAGAACAGGGAATGTCGCGGGAGCCAATGTTTCGACAAGCGGACTTGTCTTCGTCAGGGCGGCAACTGCCTTCTCCAGCGTTCGTTTATGTACGCCTTTGCACTCTCCCCCGTCCTCAGAAAGAGAGGAGAAGAAGAGCAGCACGTGCGAACAAAAGAAAAGGGGGGGGAGGGGGGGGTTGGGTGCAGGGGTATTTGGGTGACAGGTGTTAGCGTGACTAATATAATTGGCAAGAGCGAAAGCTTCCAAAGAATCTGCTCCTTGTACATATCTTACAAATGCATTGTGTGCGCAGCGCTAGAAAGCAGGATGAAAAAAGGAACACACGCTCGGAACAGAAGTTGCTCCTATGGCATGTGTCCCCCCCCTCCACCCCACACCACCTGCGCAGCACCAACAATGCATTTCACGAAAGCTTGTGGCTAAAAAAAGTGACTACACTGTTTAACGCCGTTGTTCTCGTCGAACTGGATGGGGGCTCTGCACCTGAAAGTAGACTTTCTGGGAGAAGCATTGTTAGCTTGTGCATACCTCAACCTTTTGTTGTCTTTGTTAACCCTCTACCGTATCTGATGGACTCAAGGGTTCCCTTTGAAAGGTTTATGCCTGTAGGCTGCAGAGTATTGAACCTGTATATGAGATACGATTCCCTGTATTTCCTGTCCCTCGGCGAGCGGAAGTTTCCTTGAAGTATGTAGAGTTTCAGTTCATCGAAATTATGACCTGTCATATTAAAATGCTGCGCCACTGCCTCCGGCAGGTTATTCGCGGTGTCCGCGCGGTGCCCGTTTAATCTAACATTAATTGGTTGACCAGTTTCGCCGATGTACTGCTTGTGACAGAGTGAACATTCCAACATGTAAATAACGTTTGAACTAGTGCAAGTGAAACTTGATTTTACATGATGGACATAGTCACTTCCGGTGCTTTTAACTTTAAGATCATTTTGAATATGCTTGCAAGTCTTACATCTGGGACGGGAGCAAGTTATTACGCAGGCGGTGCACTGAGGGTTTACTTTGGCATGTACTAACAGGTCCTTAAAGCTTCTATTACGGCGGTAGATGACTCTTGGTATTTCCGGAAACGCTTTTCTAAGGCGATCGTTGCTTGTTAGTATTGGATAGTATTTCTGAAGAATATTATTTATGTTTGGAAGCGCATTGGAGTATTTCGTTATGAATGCTAGCGGCTGGTTGGCCTGCGCTTGAAATCGTACTTTGCGATTTGTTCATCTATCATTAATGTAGAAATTTATGCCTACAGCCAACTTTCATTGGCATCACATTATTAAGCAAAATGTTGCAGAGACTTTTCAGTCAGTACAAATAATGGTAATAAAAAAAAACATGCAGGCATCATAGGTTCCACACACACACACACACACACACACACACACACACACACACACACACACACACACACACACACACACACACACAGAAACCTTACATTAGCATAATCACAATACATGATCAGCATTTGATGCACCTTGACTCAGTGTTAGTGGGAATACCATCACTCACTGTAAAAACCAAAATATAGCTAGAGACTTTGTGAGAACCTGAGAAGTCAACCTCCTCTTACACATATATATGTATGCCCCATTTTAAAATTATTTATTGGCAGGTGGGCAGGGAACGATCTAGATTTATTTTTACGGTCAATGCATGTTCTGGTCAATACAGCAGGTTTTAACATTGCATGTTTCAAACAGCTTCAAGAACTTCACATTCTGCCCCTTTTAGTCATCACTGGAAACAAACCTTGCATTCTAAATCACTGTTGTAGAAATTTACACTGCAATCGATCAATCAATATGTACCTGCAGAAATCGTTAAATTCTTGCACAGAATATTTTTTGGTGAACAGAACTGATGGTGAACTGATGTTTGCTTAACTAAACTCATGTACAAAATGTGGCGGTTTAGCCACCTTAAACCACGTGCTGAAGGAGTGCCCCTCAGTATGTGGCACTGATACAGCATCGGCCAGCAAGTGGGGCTCTGTGCTGAGAAGTGTGGACATACATTCGCAACTTTGGGCTGTCCAGAGGGCCCACGATGCTGCAGTCGGTCTCGGCCTGACTGTCCCGTCGTGGGAGTGGCCCGCTGTGTGCATAGCACAAACGCCTCCGGACTTTATTAATAAGGTTTTTCCAAACCAAACCGACAGAAAAAAAAGTGTTCATTGTTCGCCTTTCAGGCACTGCTATCACCTGAACACTGCTTTAGCCAACGCTTATTCAATTTATCAGCTCCCTTCTCTTCTCATCGAACATGTTGCTCACAGTGTAATACATTCCTGAAACATGGAACTCAACAAGTGTAAAACTTAGGCCATGGAAATTTAGATAACGTGCAAAAGTGCAAAATAGAATAATATTGCAGAGGGGCATATTGTAGCAGGCTAACTATTGATGGGTGCTTTCCTGCAGCGTCATGAACATCCCCTCATTTTTCATTTTTTTTTCAAGGAAAAAGATGTTGCCTATTTACATGACTGTAAGTCGATCTGAATGTAGGTCGACTGCTCCTCCAAATTGCAAGTCAAAAGAAAACCTGACTGGCCTTATAGTTTCGGTTTCAATTGTAAGTCGATCCCACAACTTTGGATTTCACATTTCAACAAAATGAATTTGCTTACAATCGTGTAAATACAGTACAGTAGAATCTCAATAAACGGAAATCGCCTAAACGAAATTGCCGCTTAAACGGAACAGTAGCCCGTAAGTTGGTTGGTTTTGTATTCGGATAAGGTAAAGAACCTTTCGATAATCGGAACTAAAATTTCCACTTCATCGTGTAAACGAAACCGAAAACGGAACTTCTGGCAGACCCATTGCCATGAGCATCAGCCTTTTCCGGTGCCAGTTGTCTTTTCCCCAGCCAAGCCTCATTGGCCTCGTCTCGTTGGCAGTCAGCACAACGAATGCAACATTGCTGTTCTTGATCTAGTCGTTCGGTCTCGGTTCAAGTCGCCGAGGTCACAGCCGCATCATTCCAGCTGTTGTGCTTCATTGCCGAATTGTTGTCTTCTAACTTTGGTGGCTCGTAAGCGCTTGCGAAGTTGAGGCCTCGCCTTCTTTGTTTCAGTGGCGACACAGAAGCGGGCACTGCGCTGACATTAGAAAAGAAGATGGACATCATTCTTGACTTCGAAAGCAGCTCATACTCGAAGACGGCGCTCGCGACGAAGCATGTCATCCCAAAAAGCAGCTTAACGAGGATCTTGCACGACAAGGACTAGCTACAGGATGCCTTCGAAACTTCGCAATTCGGGCCCCAAAGGAAGCATCTGCGACACGGGGACCATGAAGGACTGGAGAAGTGTCTCGTTTTGTGGCTTAGGAGAGCCCTGAGCCAGAGCATTCCCATAAACGGACCACTAATCCGTGCCAAAGCAGAAGAGCTTGTTCTTCAGCTCTGAATAACAGATTTCTTGCGCAGTGAAGGCTGCCTGACAAGGTTTAAAGAGAGAATTGGCCACGTTTTTCACATCATTGCAGGAGAAGCTGCAGCAGCTGAAGCGACTGCATGTCATAACTGGTGGGCAGGACGGCTGCCAGAGATAAGGTGCCTGTTCAAGGACGATGATATCTACAACGTGGATGAAACAGCACCTGTTTTTAAGCTCCTGCCATCGAAATCAATCACTTTCAAAGGTGAACTGTGCACAGGTGGCAAACTTATCAAAGACAGACTGACTGTTCTTCTTGGAGCAAACATGTCGGGCAGCGACAAGTTGAAGCTCCTTGTGATAGAAAAAATAAAAAAATCCTCGCTGTGTCAAGGGCATCACTACCGTGCCCATCGCTTACGAGTAGAACTCGAAAGCTTGGATGACTCAAGCCCTCTTCAGCAAATGGCTGCACAGAAAGGACGTGCTATTTTTGTGGCAAAACAAGAAAGTACTTTTTCTTGTTGACAACTGCCCTGGACATGGAACTGTAACAGGGTTGAAGTCGATTCAGTTGGAGCTCCTCCCCGCCAACACCACAGCACTGTTGCAGCCCATGGATCAGGGAGTTATCCAAGCCCTCAAGTCACACTTCCGCAGGGGTCTCTTGCAGAGGATGCTGTCGTGCATGAGCCGGGACAAAGAGTACAAGGTGGACATTCTTGGCACTGTTCACCTCATTGCCGATGCCTGGAGGCAGCTGACTCCCACTAGCATAGCAAATTGCTTCAGGCATGCAGGATTTTCTTCAAGTGGCCTGACATGCGACTTGGAGGACTTGCCTGAATGTGACAGCGAAGATGCCCTTGAAAGGCAGGAGGTAATAGAGCAGTGTGCTTTAAGAGACATCACACTGGACTTCAATGAATACATGCAAGTTTACAGCGGTGTTGCAACTTGCCCCGACAACACAGCGCACAGTATTGTTGGTGAGGTATGCAATGAGGAGGAGGAGCTGGAAGAAGACTCCGAAGAGGTAGCTACCACAGAAGTTACCACACTTCATGGTGCAGATTCTGCTGTTCTGTCCTTAAGAAATTTTTTTCAGAAGGAGCCAGGATCAGCAGTGTTTCTCCAAAGCCTAAGTGACATGGAGAAAAATATCCTGAAGATGACGATGCAAATACTCAAAAAAAAGAAAGAAAGAGTGATGCATTTTTCAATCCACACTAATTGCTGCCTAATAAACTTGTGAATGCTATGTAAAAACCTCATGCAGTTTCCTTGCTTTCTAAAATTTTCTGAAAAACTATCAGTTACGTTCACCTCATAGTGCTTAGACATCTATAAAATGGCATTAGGAGAGTGTGCACACATAAATTAGCACTTCTTCACACCTCTCTCAGTAAATGGAACTTCTGTTAAATGGAACTACTTTTTTGGTCCCTTGGAGTTCCGTTTACTTGAGAGTCTACTGTAGTATATTTTAATCATACCACAGTAAAAGGCACAACTCTTACTTTGCGCATCACATCTGTTTAGAGCTACCTATGATGAATATTCTGTTTTAGTAAAATAAATCTTGTCGTGTTCTTTATTACAAAAGCTTTTGCTCATTGTACTTGTCTCTTCTCACATATTTGCGCTTAAATTGCTACTCCCATAAACCTCCCATGTTGATGTTGCTCAGATTACTTTCAGTGGTCACTATTTTCTTTCTTACTTAAAATTTTTTATGTGAATTCAGTGTCAAGAAATCATGATGATCATGGTTGGGGTCCCTAATGCAGAGCGCCACATGGAGCGGGTGCTACTGACTGAAAGGGAGCGGCAGTTACGAGCTGAGCAGCAGCAGCTGCAAGAGGAAGCCCAGCAGCTGCGCATTCGAATGGCGGTAAGCCTGGCTGTAGCTTTTTTTCTTTCCTTTTTTTCTTTTCTTAGATCTATTTGTGCAGTGGCTTTATCACAGGTGCCTATTCAGTGCTGTTATTGCGGCTATGCATGCCGTGTCGGAGATCTGATGCAATTGCAGACATAGGAAAAGCTACATAGGGGTTGTAAAAAATAAGAAGTTAGTGTAGGAAAAGATTTCTAGTGGAAAGCATGATTTTCTGCTTTCTTTGCTGCAAACTGCCAAAAACAGTAAAGAGTTGTACACTCAACACTCGGAATATGATGCACTTTCGGATATGACTGTTCTTACTCAGTTTCGTGTGCCTATTCCATCAGCACAAAAAATACAATTGTTAGAGGGACACTAAAGTGAAAAACAAATTTTCTGATATTACTAGGTTAGCTTTTCACAATACCATAAAAGCTAATCTTGCAAGGAGGAGACCCTCGGTAAGCTAGGAAACGTGCAAAAAGAAAATACGGGTGGTGACGCTGCCTTGAAGTTCCAGCACTAAAATGCTTGATTGACTCTAGAGATATATGACGCCATCTGCTAATGCCTACATAACTATTCATCGGCAAGAAAGACCTACATTGTTTTCTGAGGAAGTCAGGGACTTAACACGGGAAGTTTCAGAACATCTGATGGAGCGAATTTGGCAGAAATACAAAAAAAAAGAAAGAGAAAAAGAAATTGACCTTCTGATGTCACTAGGTTCTGAAGTTCCTCTGCAGTTTCAAAACTAAGGCTTTGACATTCATTTTCTCTTGCACGAACATAAAATGTTGAAAGAAATGACATTAAAGTTCTCAAAATATAAGTTATCATTCTAAATGACTTCACCTTCTCACAAAACGGCTGCAGTGGTAAAAATTTTTGCGCCAGTTTTGTCTAGATTGTGCAGATAAATGTTCTTTGCTCCTGTGGCTCATGTATGAGACAGTGCACTGCACACATCTCTTTCAACTCTTTCAGGCTATAGCCATAGGAAAAGATTTCTGGGGGAAAGCATAATTTTTTTTGTCTGTGTTCTTTGCTTCAAACTGTTTGAAACAGTAAAATGTACACTCAACACTCGTTTGAATGGGTCTGCATTCTGCATGTGATGCACTTTTCCATATAACTGTTCTTAGTTTTGTGTGCCCATGGCATCAGCTGAACAAGTCCAATTGTTAACAGGCTTCTCTGTAACAGCTGAAACAATAAAAGTTTTGTGCTAGTTTTGTCTAGCTTGTGCAGGTACATGTTCTTTGCTGCTGTGGCATATGCATGTTCTAGTGCACCACACGCATCTCTCTCAACTCTTTCAGGCCATAGGCCAAAAATGGAAAAGTGCATGTGTTCATGTGGCACTGGGTGTCTTGTGACAGCATGATACTCAGCGCCCAATGCAAAGTTGGGTCACCAATGAAAGTGGCTCAATGCGTCAGGATGCTGACTGATTGCCAAGTGAATGCTGAAAGTTCCGTTGGATATATCCAACACTATGGAGAAGCTTTGGTACTTCAAAAACGGCCACAAGTGAATGTGATAGTCATTGCTTTGATAAAATTTGTTCTTAATCACGCTGATTCACATAGAAGACAAACGAAGCAAAAGTGCTGCTATTTGTAGTGTCCAGATGGCGTAGCATCTGGTACTGTCTGGTCACCGCAATTCTTGCAAGCAATGCAGTGATACCTAGACTCAGGCTTCGAGTACCACAGTTCTTGTGCAGCAACTTTCTTCCGTCTTGCAGATTTAGTTGCACTTGCTTTCTGTAAATAATGTATTAAACATATCTACTGATCCTGTAAGCTACTGTTTTGCATCAAAAACTAGCCAATGTTTTTGTCACCAGTAGTGACACCTTGGGGGCCCCACAAATGGCACGGCAGGGAGCTAGCCTCAGTGGCAGAAGTACTATACTATAACTTGAAGCGACATTTATCAGCAGGAATATTTTGCTGCTGAGCGGAATAGCATTTGTGCATTTCGTGTGGGAAAACTGACATTTGCTAAAAACCAACATTCTGAAATGACAGAAATCAAGAGGCTGTGCTGCAGATATAGCACGGTCATGAAAATTTATCTTTTGAGTCATTTATTACTCTGATTTTTCAATTTTTTGTGATCACCAGCTTGTACAAATAATCAGTAGACTGTGGTGTGTATAAAGTTCATCCACTCCATAACATACTACTGCTCCTAATTTTGGATGAACAGACTTTACACATAATGGAACTTTCTCACTGAAGTATTA
Source organism: Hyalomma asiaticum (assembly GCA_013339685.2). NCBI lineage: Eukaryota > Metazoa > Arthropoda > Arachnida > Ixodida > Ixodidae > Hyalomma > Hyalomma asiaticum. The sequence continues at coordinate 193,933,585 of CM023481.1, forward strand.
CAGCCTGCTTGTAACAGCCATCTACTGTAATTGTGCCATGCATTTACATATCTTCAGCCAGCACTAGTAACTAGAGCCAGCGTCTGTCTAAAAATAGAGGAGGCGCTGCTAGAGTACCTGCAGTGGGAGAGGTGCACCTGAGGCATAGCCAGGATTTTTTTGTGTGGTTGGGAAGCAGTAATTTAACTCTTCTAAGAGTTACCAAGGACTTAATAAAAAAACGCCAGCAAATGAAAGTAACTTCGCCAAAAGATAAGATTGAATTCGCAGAACTATCAAAATTGATCAGTAAAGCCAGGCAAAGAGATGTAAGAAACTTTAACACGAGAGAAGTAGAGAAAGCTGTAGAGAAAGGCACCAGCATTAAAACGGTCAAACAGAAACTGCACTTAGGGCAAAACAAAATGCATGCGCTAAAAGATAAACAAGGTAACGTTATCAACAGTTTCAACGAAATACTAAAAGTAGCAGAAGATTTCTACTCTGCACTGTACAGTTCTCAGACAGACCATACAACCTTAATAGAAATAGAATCTGTGGAGGACACCGAAATTCCATGTATAACCGCTGACGAAGTCAAAAAAGCTGTCAAAGGCATGTCCCGCGGTAAAGCAGCTGGTGAAGATGGTATAACAGCCGACTTGATTAAAGACGGAGGAGATATTGTACTTGAAAAACTTGCATCGCTCTTCACGAAATGTGTCAAGACATGTAGTATACCACGCAGTTGGAAAAATCCGAATATAATCCTTATCCACAAGAAAGGTGACATAAAGGAGTTAAAGAATTATAGACCAATTAGCCTACTCCCAGTAATATACAAGCTATTTACAAAAGTAATTTCTACGAGGATAAGAGAAACACTCGACTTTAATCAACCGAGAGAACAAGCTGGTTTTAGGAAAGGTTACTCGACAATGGACCACAGCCACGCTATCAACCTAGTAATCGAGAAGTACGCGGAATATAATAAACCTCTTTATATGGCGTTTATCGACTACGAGAAAGCATTTGACTCCATAGAAATACAAGCAGTTCTAGAAGCTCTACGTAGACAAGGGGTACCGGACATATACGTGAAAACCATCAACAACATATACAAAGATTGCACAGCCACACTACTATTACATGAGAGAAGCAGAGAAATCCCGATCGGGAGAGGTGTGAGACAGGGAGATACGATATCCCCGATGCTATTCACTGCATGTTTAGAGGAAATCATTAAACGTCTAGACTGGGAAGACAAGGGAATTCGAATAGATGGAGAATATCTCAGCAATTTAAGATTCGCAGACGACATTGTGCTCTTTAGCAATGATGGAGACGAACTACAAAACATGATTGATGACCTAAACAGGGAAAGTATTAAAATTGGATTAAAAATGAATAGGCAGAAGACCAAAGTTATGCTCAATAGCCTAGCTAAGGAACAGGAATTTAAAATCGACAATGAACCCTTACAATGTGTAAACGAATACGTATACCTGGGACAGTTAATAACAGGAACTCCTAACCATGAAAAAGAAATTCTCCGTAGAATAAGGATGGGCTGGAGCGCATTCGGAAGGAATTACGAAATCATGACTGGAAACTTACCGCTCTCACTAAAGCGAAAAGTATTCAATCACTGCATTCTCCCAGTACTAACGTACGGTGCAGAAACGTGGAGGATAACGAAAAGACTAGAGATGAAACTAAGGAGCGCGCAACGTGCAATGGAAAGAAAAATGTTGGGGTAACGCTAAGAGATAAAAAACGAGCAGAATGGATCAGAGAACAGACAGGAGTAGCCGATATTATTATATCAATTAAAAGAAAGAAGTGGACCTGGGCAGGGCATGTCATGAGGAGGAAAGATAACAGATGGACAGTAAGAGCAACGGAATGGATACCAAGAGAGGGAAAACGTAACAGAGGCAGGCAAAAGGTTAGATGGAGCGATGAAATTAAAATGTTTGCAGGCATAAAGTGGAACCAACTCGCTCAGGATAGGGTGGATTGGAAATCGTTGGGAGAGGCCTTCGTCCTGCAGTGGACCTAAACAGGCTGCTGATGATGATGATGATGATACAGTAAAGCTCGTGAACTCGGATTTCATGGGGCCGTAAAAAAATATCCAAATTAACTGAATGTCCGCATTGTCAAGAGGGTCAAGAAAATAATAAGCAAATGTGTGCTGCATTGCCGCGCTTGATTTTATGAACGGATTAGTAAATTCTGTTCTTATTTTGAATAAGGGCTGTGTAAAAGACTTCATTCTCATTTTCTGCCTTAGGTCCTGTTGCGACCGCGGCAAAAGACCCCTATCTCTTAATTTAACCGAGAAGTGCCAGTCATCTACACCCCCCCCTCTCCCTTTTTTTTTCTCTGCTGCCTCCACCTACTAACACTGCTATGCGCACATGGCGGTAAGTTCGTCGGAAACATATTGTCCATTTGTTGGATTGTAGCCGGTGAGTTTATTGTCAAAATACGGACCGCACGACGCAGAATCACTTTTCATCGTACAGCTTCCACCATGTTTGATTTGTGATATTGCGCGCATTACCATTGCACAGAGTGAAAATGAGACCACCACTATAGACGAAGTGGTAGTCGCAAGCAATGCCATCATTCCTTCCATCAGTAATGTATTGTCCATGCAGCTCTGTAAACTCATGCGGCCTTCACGCAGAGTCAAAACGAAACTACGAAGGGCTGAATCTATGACGTACATAGTGGCGTGCGCGACCACGGTCGCTGCCGACACCGTCAAGTAACGTACAAGCATTCGTGAAGGCTCGCGTGCGGTCTGAGCACACAGCTAAAATAAAACTACTGCACACCACATCGGTATTGGATGAACTCCGTCTAAACCGTGGCTCCTGGTGATGCGATTATGGATAGAGTTAATTTCCTTTCCCTATGCTCCACTAGCTTCAACACTAGCTAAGGAGGGAAGGTGTTTGAGGTTCGAATCGGCGCCCCTCGATGGCTCGAGTACACGGTGGTAGCGCAAAGGAAGAGCGGTTGCCCGGTAAAGAGAAGCTTTATTCCACACTCAGGCATCTGCCCAGGTCCAAGCCCGAACCTCCGCTCTCACTCACATCCAAGGTGTCGTCACTTCAACCCTCGGTTCGACAAAGAGTCCCCCAACAAGTCAATCACACTTGGGGGTTGGAATCACCAAAACCAATCGCACAAACACTTTTATGACACACACGGCATTGGTCAAACATACGTCACAATCTACAACACGCGAGGGGATAGGTTCACTGCGCAACAAGGGTCATTTCACTCTCTCCGTTGTCGCCTGGGTATCGGCCCAGACGACCGCCGGCGCCGGAGGCCCGGCTCGAGCTAACCTTCCCGCGCACCACGTCTCTTTCAAGAAGCCACCACACAGCGGCGAGAATATATACAGGCCCTGGCCACTAACAATATGTCATTTGTCATCTCGCTCTGTCATCATCTGTCATCTTACCGACCTTCGGTCGTTAGTGCAGCCGGGGAGCTGGATCGCCTGCACGCTTCGAGTGCCGTAATTGTGACCAGAATGCAACTGCACACAAGAACATCTCCCGGTCGCATCCGGCCGAGCGGTAGCAAAACCAATTCCGTTTTCCCACAGCATTGACAAAGGACGCGTATGGATGTCAAGCTGTAACTGAAACCAGGCGGCCGTGCGTCGCTTCGCCCCATCTACACGACTCGCTTCCCGTTCAACTCTTTATCTCCTCCTTTTTTGTTGCCAGCACGGAGGCGGCACTGCCCTCCGACGGCGCCCCCGCTGGGTCGCCTTTCTTCCCTGCGTGGGGTCTTCCGCGTTTCTTTTTCGCGGAGCCGACATGTGTCCCTCGTTTGCGGCAATCCTCCGAACCGCGGCACGGGGAGTCGCTCTGCGCTTTGAAGTACTCGCACAGTTGGACCACCAACACCACGCCGACTCTGCATACCTTGGACTAACTGATAGTTTCCATGCAGCTCTGAAGGTGCGCGCGTTGAGTCAGAACTGCTGCTTGCCGCAGCTGCTGTGGGAAAAAAACGTAGCTCGCTGTTGGGCAGTCATAAGGAGTACACTGTTCTGAAGGCACTCAGCAGGCAAGCATGGAAGTGCTGTTTGCTTAGGCTGCTGCAGAGGAAACTGTAGCCGCTATCGGCAGCTATTGGCCACAACATCAACCTATAAGTGGCAGCACCGTTACCGTGTTAGTGTGGATAAGTGGTCGGCGGCACGCATTGAAGTACACACACCGGTGCAACATTGTGAGCTGTTCGAGGCAACTGTCATCTAAATGAAAGCATTGAATGCAGTCAAATGGTTATATAAATGTGCTGCAATGTCACGTTAGTGCTCGAAGCATGCATAATGTTCCTTTTACACGTGAAAGAAGAATAATCTGCCATCAAACGCGGCACTGGCATTCTGTCTGACTTCCTCAGTCTGACTTCCTCAGTGTTTGCCTCTCTCTTTTTTCTTTGATCATGCTTAAGTTACGTTTTGTCTGCAATGTTTGCATTGGTATTACATTGAGTGAAATGGTCAAGTATTGAGTTCTCGCTCATTTTTCACAACCGGATGCAGAAAAAAAAGGCCATTAGTACGGATTGAGCTAAGTGGCAGCCTGAGTGTCCTACGTGACCACACACACGCATATATGTCATAATCTCTCTCTCACTCTCTTTTTCACCTTCCATGAAATACGAAGCACTCAGCCAGCTCAGTTAGTCAAACTGCGTGCCTGTAACACCACTTGGTCACCATTAGAATGTTTGGCACATGGTTTTATTAAGCAAAAATTTTAATACGTAAGAAGGGGGATTTCTTCGCGTGATTACTTGTGTGACCTTGACATGAAAAAGTTCCAGTTATTTAAAGAGCAAAAACGTGTTCTTAAAGTAAAAAATGTGCACTACTTTCCACCATGCTAACGATGCCACAACAATGCTCAACTTATATTAATCGACAAGCTGCCGCATCATGCACAGTCGTCATGTAATACATTATTAAATCCTTTTTCGCAAGCAGTTCAAGTGCCTAAGTGCCAGAATTCACTTGTGAGGCGGAAACTTTACCTGTAGTGGAACCAGAACTCTACAAAAAAGGGGTGTTCTTAAGCAGGATTAAAGCTCGTCGCGCTATACGGCAATGAATAAGTGTGTCATGATATAATACGTGTGTCAGATTATTATTTTTGTCTGCCACTGACAGATATTTGTGTCACCTCATATTAGCTCATTTGTGTTGCCACAAAACAACCATGTATCACCAGATGATGTCAAAACCGCACTCCATTTGCACGCTGATGCTTCCCGCGCAATTTGTTCGGAAGAATGGCAACTGCACTTTGTTGTATGCTTGAAAGACACGGCAGCTGCTAAACTGAAATAATTGTGCCAGACTGGGCATATAATGATGGCATTGCACACTCTCAACACGCGCACTCAGTGTAACAAATAGGGAAGACAGTAGCACAAGGCCAAATACTTTTGTATACTTGGATAAGAATGCATGCAAGTATTTGACACTGCAGCAGCACAAGGAACGCACAACCTGGAGGCTATGCAACATGTACGCACACATCGTGAAATGGCTAGCAGGTGATGTGAGGAGCCATCCACACCTGGAAGCTTCGTCTGTCTGCCACCAGGTGCTGATTGTTCAACTTCGAGGCCAGTAGACACAATGACACATAGCCTGTACACAGTGTACACCCCGAGTGAAAATGAAACCAGTTTGCCGCAGCCGCCACAGGTAGAGTGTTCGTCACTAACGAAGTAATCGTGGATGGCAACCATAATTTTTTAAAAACACATGACCAACTCTGTCGCAAGTGGTAGAAAAGGCAAATTTTGTAAAGCACACCAGATTTTTTTGTCGTTCCTGCACAGTTCATGCTGATGACGATGGCAATTCGAATTGCGCTGCCTTGTTTTGGTTGTATGCTCACACCATTTTTGCTTTCTCACATTGCACATCGGTGGAAATTTCAGCTCTGCGCGCATCGATGGTCATCCGAATTAACTGGGGCGTGGCCAAATGGAGCCAAATTTCCAAGCGTTAGGTGCCATTGAGCAATGCATATTTTTGCCGAGACCGGAGAACAAGTCCGAATTATCCGATTTTCTGAATTAACAAGCTTTTACTCTATGTATGTATGTATTGATGTATGTATGTATACACGTGTTTGTGTGTGTGCATGCATATAAAGTCAATTATGAAATCCCTCAACAATGAAGTTCTCGCAACAATGAAAGATTTCACAATTCCTGGCCAAACAACATAAGATCCAACGGATTTCAGATCTCTCGATACTATAACGTCATGAAACTGCGATCCCGCGGTAACGAAATTTACCGTACCGTTAAGCCCCATGGTGCCTCCAGCTAAGTCCAAGGAATGTACTCAAACGCACCTTCTGCCTACTTAAATTTGCAAAATAACACCATAGAACACTTGCATGGGCACCGCCATATTGAAAACGTCATGGCGACACATCTTGGTTGTTGACTCACCATGTTGCCTTTGTTGTTTATCGCTGCAGTACATGATAAATGAAAATTATTTGTGGGTTAGCATTATTTGTGCATAATCCAAACAACTCTGTTGTGTAGCTTAGCAGCGTGCACTGAAGTGCGGCCAGGCATGTCCTGTGGTGGTGCGGCGCGAAGTGCGCACTTTTATGCCATTCACTCTGCTGCGTAGCAAACAGCAATGTGGTGCTGCTGGGTTATTGCCAGTGCACGTTACGATGGCCCTACACATCACACGTACTGCCGTTGAACGGATTGTCGCGACAGACTTGCTGGCAATAAGTTGTACCAGCACATTTGTCGGCTGCAGTCATTGCATACACCTTTGTGGAGCTCGATATGCGGCATTGCTGCATTTTTGCTGCAATCGGAATCTCTCCCGAACACACCATGAGTTGTGGAGCGCAGTTAGCATACTTACTCGAAACCTACAGCCCGTACCTTTCCTTGTAAAGCTGCCTGTGCGCTCGAATCGAGTATGAGACTGAAACCACCACGTTGGCACTGACATTGGTAGGAACTTCCCGTCAGATCGGTTAGATGCAGTGTCGTCATCATCTCACAATGGTGACTGAGTACATTTGTGGCAAGTCTGCAATAGTTCGCTTCACGCTCAACTCAATTTCTGTGCATCGTATCTGTCCTCAATGAAGTTAACATGGTGGCGTGATGCTTTTATTATGAAGCTTTCATCGCAGGAAAGTCATTTTTCACTTTAACGATAGCTGCGCTGCGTCTTTTGTTTGCATGCCTGAGGCATGCGACTGTAAGTAACGCAAATGTTGATTGCGAAAGTTGGGGAGCCCACATGCGGTCTTGTAGGCTTGCTATGGAAACTTTTGGGGTTCGGAAACAGGACAATAACCGGACCTCAAAAATACGGCCCCAGCCTCCTAATAATGCCTTAAATATGACTTTAATGTGAACTCTTGAAACCACGGTGCATGTTAAATTTGGGAAATATGGTGACCATTGCAGGATAAAAGTGATACTAGCCACAGAAGGCATACTGTGTAGCAAGCAATATATGCCACTCTATGCAGGAAGGCTAAATCGTGGGCTCATCCCAGCTACGATTTGCTAAACTTGCTATCGGCAATGAAGCTCTGAAAAGTCTAGAGCAAGGCCTCACCAAAAGCAGGCTAACAAAATATTTACAGTAATGCATCGCATTTCAGTAATTTTCTCCTTGCACTGCTCTGTTTCACAGCAATGAAATTCTCGCAGCAGTGAATTTTTTCGTTTTCCCCATGGATTTCGTTACTGAGGGGTTCAACTGTATACATACAAACTAAAAATAATTTTGTGCCGGCGGGTATTGAACCAGCCCCTGTAGACAAGAACACAGCGAGTTCAATGCGTGCCGCCATATTTGGACTGCGCGTTTAGCCATCTATTGCACGCGCGGCGAAACAACGCGCCGAGCTGCCATGCCCAGGCTCCTGCACATTGTTGCCACACAGTTCTAATGTGATTGTAGTTTAACACGCATGTCTCAAAGATGCTCAAAAGGACAGAAAGTTGAGCGAGTTGGTAACAGTCCATAATCAAAAGAAGAGGCGTGCAGGACACGGACACAAGGAGAGCAGGTTCGTGTTGTTCACTGCTCTCCTTGTGTCCGTGTCCTGCACGCCTCTTCTTTTGATTATGGTCTCAAAGATGCTAGGTGTGTTCACCTGTGCTGTTGCACTGAGGGCATGAATGTATAAATTTTATTGTGAAGCAACAAGGTGAGAGAGACAAAAAAAGTAAGCTTTATTGAATGTCCTTGCTGGACTACTCACAGGAAGGTGAGCTGGCGCCGCTTACTGTGATGTTTTCATCCCCGCTGGATGATTTGTCGCTCTTGTTGCAAGTTAGTGAAGATGTATTTCCCTCTCCCAAATAAACTAAGCAACCATCTAGGCCCACGTAAGATCGGGAGGAAATTGCTAAACCGGAATGTAGAAATTTTAGAACTGCAGCGGCAACATTACACTACATGTGCAGTCAAAACATAACATGGCAAGCACTACAGGTGCAGATGTGATGAACGTCCTGAGGTTTGCACGGACTGCCTGCTTCTCTCTGGGCGGTAACTATATTGGGCAACTTGGCCCGCGCACGCATGATCCTCAAAGAGGAACGTCTTGCAAAGATTGGCTTCAGTGTTGTTTACGCAAAACAGCATTGAAGTAGGAAAGGAAACATTGGAAAGGGAATAGCAAAGAAAGTGCACAGGTGTGGCGACACCAAAGGTATAGTGCGGAAAGGGTGCAAAGACCACTTAAGAACGGGCTGGCTTCTTGCGGAGTGCAGTAACGCAGGGGACGGCGAAACGGTTATTTTCATGGCATATACGTTCAAGCGTCAGCAAGTGGCCACAATGCACACACCGCCGTGGCCCTCGCATATTTTTTCCATCCCAATATTTCAGCACTTGTTTACTAAGAGATCAGCAGAGTTGCAGTGTGCTGTGACGGAGCGCACTGATCGTCCCCAACAGTGCTGCATCGTCCAGTACAGCAACCTCTTTCGCTTGTTAGGAACCACAACTGCTACTCCGCACTTTTTGATAAAAACTATCTGCAAAAACAACCGCATTTTTGCTACGTAGCGGACAGTTACCACTTTAAACTCTTCCCTGCATAACACATGCACGAAATGTGAAGAGTTCAACAAGAGGAACGTATGAACTCGTGGCGGACGATACCTGCAACACCATCTCACAATAAGAGGCGCTTTGAAAGAGCACCTGTGTCAACACACGATCCTCGTTAGTACGTACATGCTTACATTTACTCAGGTTTGTTTTCTGATATTCAGTGTGGCAAATGACGCTGACCTGTATGAAACTAGGCAGTTTCTTATGACTGATCATGCATTGGGCGATCTGCGAGTATCACTGGCCGCAACACAGCTCTGTTTATCTCCGCGGGGTCAGAAAAAAAATGATACGATTTGTCTCTTTGGTGTATTCAAGTCTCTTTCCTTGGACACACCAAACATCTTTCAGTGCTCGCTACTGGTTCGGAAATTGCTCGTAGTTGCCCTGCGGTTACATTCGTAAAACGAAATCGATGAGCGTCGTGGTAGAACACACAACTTTAGTGTGCTCATCCGCTCATTTTCCCCAGGCTCGTAGTTTTCCCTGTTCACTGCAATGATCCACTGGCGGCAAATCCCGGCGTTGTTCGTTATGGCTAGAATCGCCTGAAAAGACCGCACCAGCAGGGCTCTGGTGGTGCATTGTGCTCGTTGCACACAGAGCTTAGCAATCTCTTCCTCTAGCGCTGGTAGTTTTGGCATCCATAAATGACACAGTAGCAGCCAGACACCTTCAAGTATGCAGAAGCAGCAGAATCGGGTACTTTTTTCGAGCCTGAGAGCTGATGCTTGGCATGTTTACTTGCCGGAGATGCACGCGCCTGCATACGCATTGTCCGCTGTGGCAGCTCAGCTTCGTTGATATACGGGAACCTGGGTGTGAAACAGGCGTGCTCTGGTGTATACTCTGTTTCATACATCAGGTGCAACACTGGAAAGGCAACATAAGTAGTCCATAAAGAAACAAACGACAAACATTGTGTACAAATCCGCATATTTCGATTGTTTCCTCAGCAATACAAGTGTGTTTCGCCAAGCTGGTGAGAAATCCATTATAATTCAATGCTGTCAGTGAGGAAGTTATTCTTTTTCACTCACCGCAAGCAATGCACCACTTTTTTATTGCGTAAGTACGCAGCATAAGCACGAGCACTAGCTTTGACATCATTGCCCCTGATGTATGAAACGGAATATAGTTGTGCCTCTGAGGCACACAATAGTTTTTCCTTTAACAATAAATTGCATTGTGCAGCTGTGGCTTTGTACAATGATGCCGGCTATGGTCCAATGAATGGGGCTGTGGTACAATGAGACTCGAGACAGAGCTAAAGGGCTCCTCACCTGGCCACGTGGCAAATTTCGTTTATACACAGGAGGTTCTTAAGTCCTGTCGCAATTACTTTTTCAAGTTTTTCCGCTATTAGCAGAGATAAAGATGTTTGAAGTGGTGCAAAACCATGATTTCTGGAGGCAATAGTCACTGCAGATATGTCACCCTCACCACTTGCCGATGCTGCGAGACAAAGTGCATGCTCTTGTGGCCGCAGTTGCTCTGGCTGCTTGTCCCCTCTAACGAGGCAGCCACGAGGAGCGCTGCCTCCTGTTTGGTTGGGGATGTTGCTACACACTTTCGACAAGTGTCGCACGCCCCTAAGAGCGACATCATGCACTATCTGTGCAATCCTTATGGTTCTCGATGACACCTTGGAGTGGGATGCTCACGAAAAAACAGTAAACAATGTTCAGTTTGAAATTCGAGTACCTTCCATCATGTGTAGCAATGCAGTTCTTGGCAGACATTATCATGAGTGCACAATGTATGCCCTGCGCTTGTCAGCTTAAAATGGCCAGACCTGGTAAGGGGTCCTTTAGGAATGATGACAAGGGAGAGGCAACCTCATTCCGGGATCTACATTTCAGAAGAGGACTTTGTATGTAATTTTGACTAGGATAAGTCCTTTTGTTGCATTGCTGGTGATGGGCAGAGGCTATACTTTGCTTTGTTCACCTTTCATTCGTTTTATTGAGTTTTGCATCTTCAAAGGCACGTCTTTGCTCATCTAGAATTTATATAATTATTCAACAAGTCCCAGAACCTGCATGAGCATCTATATGCAGTTTAATCTCATTGCAACAGACCTTGATAGTGAAGAAGAATTTGGTCTGTTGCAAAATGAGTATAAAGAACAGAATACGTATACATATATACTGTTAAAACAGGCTCTGAGTGAGTCTGTTTTGAAAGTATTGTATATCACAGTATATAGTATATTAACAGTATATGTTAAAGCAGACTCTCATTGAGTGGACACTGAGTGAGTCTGTTAAAACTGGAGTGACTTATAAGTCACAGACATGGTCGAAGAATAGACTTATTTTTCTCTAACTTTTCTGATAGAAGCTTGTCAGCTTTAACTGAGATGTCCAGCGAACGATATGGACACTCTGCATATCTCCATCATTACAAGGCTGTAGACATTATCTGCCACCACTGTACTTTACTGTGTTGATCCAATGGGTGCTCTCAAGCAATGTTTAAGTTGGAAGCTATTGAATTTAGGATGTCCACTGTACATAAGTCTGCTGTAAAGGAGTGCTGACCAGCTGACTAGTCTTGTAATTTAGTCCCTCATATCCAAATATATGTTGTATTATAATTCATTTTAAAAGAAGTTCAGTCAATGGAAGAGATGGGAAGATCAACACAACACGGCAGTTGGTATGTTGTATCCAAATGTCTATTGTAAGCAGATCTGTTGTAGTGAGGTTTTGCCGTACTAGTAAGGCAAGTAATGCAGTGGAAAACTGCAAATTTTAATTTCCATTGTGAGCACTTTGATTCGTTTGTTGTGTACAACACACATTTAAATGACTATCATGTGTCCAGTGCATGGGAAAGCTGTTCCTATGATTGTGATAGGGCATTCAGTTTTTTGTGCACGGTAGTAGAAAAATATTCCCTGAAGCTGCGGAGCATCTGTAAGGAAGTGCAGTGGTTCTAGCTCCTACAGCAGACCTATAGCGACAATAATGCCAGGCTGAAAAATTTATGTTTAAAAAGAACAAAATTACCCACAAATTTTTAAGTGTTATCATGTGTTGCTTTAGTGCAAATGCTATTGCTGTCACTCACCATCACCACTGGTGCTTGCTGCTGTAGGAGCTGTACCAGAGCAAGAAGTGTTTGGACGAGGAGCGCCAACAGCAACAGGTGACCATCGACAATCTCAAGAAGTGCCTCAGGCTGGTCCGATAGTAGGCGCCCTCTGCCTTCCCTTCCTACACTTTTGCCCTGCACTCAGCAGGGGGACTCATTCCACCCCATGAGGGGACTACCCATGTTATATACATTTATGATTTACAACCACCCATGGCACAACATATACAGGCATCATTTTAAGCCCCCCAAACTTCTCTCTTTCGCTCTCTCTCTTTCTCCGTCACTCTCCTCTCACTCTGCTCCCTTCATTGAAAAAAAAAGCGTTTTTTATTAAGCCGTTATTTATGAAATAAAAGATTGCAGCTGCGACCTGGTCCTTCTCCATTTTTCTATAGCTTTTGTGAAGTGGCACTGCAACTGCCAGCAGGCTACAGTGCTACAGTGATGGAAAGTGTGACTTAACAGTGAAGTTATTCACCTTTGAATTAGCAGATAATGGTGGACATGCTATATTTGTGCCAAATTGTGCCTTATATTGCCAAAACATTCTGCCAATCTGTAACAGGGACTTCTGCCAGTGGTCTGGGGGTATTGACTGTGAGACAAAACCAACTCTTGCCCTTCTGCTGCTTTGTGTGTTAGTTATTTCCAATTATGTCCTAAGCATGATGGCTGGGGCATGAAAACAGAGCTCTAGCATGTTGTCCTCTGCCTTGCAAATACAGGGTGCACACAGGTCCTTGAAAACCTTGAATACCCTTGAATTTCTAAACTCTGTTTTTAAGGCCCTTAACAACTTTGAATTTCATAAATAGTAAATTTTAATTTGTGTTTATCACATCAAAATGGCTTTTGTTGGTGAACCCTTTTTTTTTAAGTTGTGAACTGTAGCGAACAAAAAGTCTTGGTTTCTATACCTATATAGCCGATTCTGATTTGGCAGCTGGCAACACTGCTCGCACGGTGCCATCAGTGCGAGGCGTGTGAGCGCCCACCAACCACACGGTCACATGGGTCACGCCCGTGCGCTGGCTTTACCGTAGTCGTGCGTCCTTGGTGTCAGCGCTTTTTTAAATAATCGTGTCTGCTGTGAAATGATGTGCTGATCAACAATGCCCGGAAAAAGCAAGTTTCAGCCTACGTGGCTCTGCCATGGCGACTACAATGAGTGGTAGTAAAGCTGCGATGGGGTCTAGTTGGTATGACTTCATGGCTTAACCGCGCTGCCAAGGATTGACAGAATGACTGCACAGTGTGCACATGCGGACCGTCGTTTCCAGATACTACGAGGGTGCTAGGGTGTTCGCCCGATCAAGTTGAAAGCGAAATAATAGAGGCGTTTTATACTCACACAAGTCAAGATTGTGTTAGCTCTCTACAGTAGCGCACCCAGGATTTCTGCCAGGGGGGGGGTTCAATTTTTCACGAAGGGCCGGGCAAGCGATTACACAGTTGTTGCGTGTGTAAAAAAAAGTAAATAAAATGCCAAATAATGGTGACATCAATGATGATGATTATTTCTATTATTTTTTTTTTCGGCGTTTTGCAGACATTAGCTCCACATTCTTCTAGGACATAGGAGCAGTTACGGAGTGGGAGGGGGGTTAGGTCGGCTTCGGGGGGGGGGGGTTACAACCCCCGAAACCCCCCCACCCGTCTGTGCGCCACTGGCTCTCTATCATATTATCGCAAAAAGAAACTGACTTTCTGGCAACTAAAATGATGCCTTTACATGGGTTCTGCACGCGTGTTGATGTAGGTTCATGACGTATGTTTTACCGTATTTACTCGCGTAATTTGCGCACTTTTTTTCGTGATTTTAGAGCTCCAAAAAGGGGGGTGCGCAAATTACGCGGAGGTTTCGCGAACACATTTGAAATAGCGTGTAATATAATGCAACGAGCGCGGTAACTCTTTTGGATACGATCTCACGTAACACTGCAAAACGCTGGTGTAAGAGAATAGGGCTGCGCCAGGGACACTTTTCGCAGTCCCTTCTCGTTGAGAGTGCAGCCACGGCCGCTCGATTAGCAACGCACGAGGTGCGGCCTGCTACTTCGCGCGGCGAACAAAAGCGGAGCTGTGAAGCGAAAGTTGACAGTTTTCGCCACTTTTTCAGAGGGGGCGCCACTGCTACGGGACAACTCTCCCGCCTCTCGCCGCGCGGGCCGTTCCGCGAACCAGTACGGGACGAGTTTTCTGTGTGTGTCGACGAAATTCTGCACCTCGCTCGCGCGCCCTCTGACTGCATCGTGTCGAGGTGCTTCACATATTGTGCCATTGCCTCCTATAATTTTGGTTGTGCACGGCATTATGGCGCGCAACTGTTGCGCGCCGCTGTGTGGCACAAACGCAAGGAAGGACCCTCAGATCCGGTGCCACGAATTTCCGTGCGACGTAGATCGCCGTAAAGTACGACTAAAAAAACATTTCTCGACAGGGAATAACTGGAAAAGCAAGCGTGTGCGGGCCAAATGACAGGTCGCTGGTGTACTCACGTCGCTTTGCTGACGGTGGCCAGAAGTCCACGAAGCTCAAGCTGTTGCTCCCAACGGCTGTTCCGACGGCAGTTCGTGCGCTTGGCATCAACACTTCTACCAAATTGTGTGATATGTCGCGAAAATTCGTGTGACAGGAGTGAACAAAGCCACACCGAGGAGACCTGTGAGGTGCTTCTGAGCAAACTCTTGCGGCAAACAGGTCCGGAGACCTGAACGCAACTGTTCAGCGGTTCAAACTCGCTTACAAGCCTCTGTTACGGAAGGTGCTGCGACTTTGATGCAACGAGTCGCCTTTCCGTGGATGTCCATGTTGTAACTTCTAAATAAAGAAATGAGCCTGACACCGCCTTCCTCGACATTTTTTTTTTTTTTTTTCAGTCAGCCAATCTGAACTAGTTCCGTCCTTACATAGAAATGCAAACGCGCGTCTACAAAGAGGCTGAATGTTCATTTAGTTGTAGATGTCTGGCTGATATTTATAAAATGCTGGAACTAAAACACCTTATAAGAACATGATTTGGCCAATCCAGTAAGTCGCATGCACGCATTTGTAAGAACGTCCAATAAAACGAAGGTCTTGCATTTCAGCCACTATAGAAGAACGCCACGCCATTGTTCTATTGTGTTTATTTCACAAGTAGATTTATAGTAACAAATTTCACAGTTTGCCGCTTCATACTCCTTTGCGCACATCTCGACGCATTCACAACGCGCGTAGTTTCATGGGAATTCATGGTCGCACACAAGCATTTAACTCATCACCACTACCTAGAGCCACTGCACATTGGAACGGTCTTCCTAATGACATTGTATCCATTGCTAACCGCGGAACATTCCATGATAACCTAATTTTGTTGCGCTTTACCATTGTATAACGTTCTACTGCTTGTAATATTTGTCTTGTTTCTTTCTTTTATATTTTCCCTTTATTTTTTATTTGTTGAATTTTTGTATTTTTCTGTTTTGTATATACGGATGCCCCCTTACTCAATGCCCTTCAATGGGCCTCTAAGGAATTTCGAATAGTATTAACAGGTTTTTCTTTCATGAGCAAACAAGCGAAGCAAGTATTCAAGCAAGCGATAAGGAACTTGCCAGTTATATTGAACGGTGGTCACGCGTCGAAACCTGCGGCAAAAGTGCGCGGTTCGGGCTCGTGCAAGTCCATTAGCGGCCCAATTCCCGTACCGACCTCCTGGGTATGGTATAGTATTCATGTTCTTGCAGGCAGCGTAGAGATCTTATTTTGGCAAAGCAATACACAGTCTTGCCTGAGTAAAATGCAAACTCTCAGCGCGCCGCTGCGCGAAACATGCAGAACCAGCGGCTCCTCCCGCGCGCGCTGGATGGATGCTGGATGGATGCATGGATGGATGGATGCTATGAGCGTCCCCTTTGTAACGGGGCGGTGACTTGTGCGCCACCAGGCTCGTAGAACTTTTTTTTTCCTCTCTTTAAATTTTCCTCATGCCTTTTAAATTTATTTCAATCAAATCGATCATACTATAGCAAAAACGGAAATTCATAGCCCAGTTCTCTGCCCCTTATGGCAGAAAGTCCATATTTGTTTTATAATTATTTTTGTCCGTTCTCTCTAGTTTTCTGCCACCAGTATTCTAACCGTCTCTTACTTACTTCAATCGCGGCTATGTTCAGCTTCCCGTTGTTCGCCCTAAAACCCAAGGCTTCATGTAGGGTGGTGCCCAAACGTACACCTGGGTGGATATTTCCGCATTCAATCAGAACATGCTCTGTCGTTTCCCTATCTTCCTCACAGCATGTGCATTTTTCTTCTTCTTTACTGAATTTCGCTTTATAAACACGCGTTCTAAGGCAGCCCGATCTCGCTTCAAACAATAAAGCGCTTCCTCTTGAATTATCATAAAATGCCTCCCTCTTTATTTCGTTTTTGCCCTCTCGGTAGTTATTCAGAGTCGGTTTTTTTTCCATCGCTGCCCTCCAGTAAATCTTCTCCGCCTCTCTGACTTTTCCCTTTACGCTCTTTGTTGTCAGTTCTCTTAGAGCCGTATATTTACTGGTGAGCCTCCTAGTTCTCTTTCTCCACTGCGTGTCAACGCTCTTTCTATATAAATAGCGGAACACCTTCACTGCCCACCTACTCTCTTTCATATTCCTTAGCCTCTCTTCAAACCTTATTTTGCTCTGCGCTTCCCTTGCCTCAAAACTCGCCCATCCCATATCGCCCTTTACAGCCTCGTTTGTCGTTTTCCCGTGGGCACCCAACGCGAGGCGTCCCACAGTTCTTTGATTCACATCCATTCCTGATTGTATCTCTGGCCTCATGCACACCACTGAGTTCCCAAATGTAAGCCCCGGTATCATTCCACAGACCCCTAAGCACCTCGTACCTATTGTGTCCCCATAACGCTCTGTGCTTCATTATTGCTGCTTGTCCCGTAGCAGTGGCGCCGCTGCGGCGGCGCGTAAAACTAGGCTCGTCACGCCGGTTTCGGGCGACGTCGCAGGCCGCACCACGTGCGTTTTATCCAGCGGCCGTGGTGCAGCACGTAGAAGTGTTTACGAGCCGCCCGCCGATGGTTGCCGAGATAGCGCGCGCGCCAGCGCTATCTCGGCAGCCGGGCGACACCCCCCCCCCCGCCTCGCGTCTTTTCATGCTCGTTAAAGATGGTCGGGGCGTTTCCTCCCCGCATCGACGGTAGGTGTCCCGATCGGGGTGATGTTATCGCATCCGCTCTCCGAGCGACGGAGATAGGCCGGGCTCGTTTGATCTCAGCTTCAGCCGTTCTCGTCGCCCCCACTCGCATGTTTTTATTTATTTTTTATTCTAGCGACCGTACTTTGGGCTTCGGGGGCTTGCGGAGAAAAGAATCGGAACAGAGGCATCGCGCTCGCAGCTCCTTTTGCGTATGACTGCGCTTGCCTGCGCAGCGAGGGGCGCGTACGTGCTGCTGTTCAAAGTCTGTTCGTGCGTGCGCGCCGGCGAGCTGGGAACGGGGAGCGCAAAATATGCGAGGATTTTTTTTTTTTTTTTGCAAAGCTGCCTAAATATCAGGGGTGCGCAAATTATGCGAGGGCGCAAATTATGCGGGTATAAATACGGTACATGAGCAATGTGTTTTTTTCCTGTTTTTGTCTGTACATAAGGAAGTGTATAACACAAAAATAAATCAGTTAGTACGCGCTTCACCCTGTAGTGTCTGTCTCCGTATTCTGTGAATCCTTGACAGCGCGTTAAGCCATAAATACAAGCAGTGGTTTGCACTTGACACAACGAGTCCACATCAGGCTAAGTGCAAGCTTTGCAGCAAAGTCTTCGATGTGACTGACATGGGTGAATTTGCTTTGAAAAGTCATGAAAAGTGCAAAGCACACATTCATGCAATGGATATAGCGCAAGGGAGCGCATTGAAACGTTACCTGACTTCCGTCGCAACGGAGCAGTCCGCTGCCGCGCCTCCGTTGCAGGCACCAAGTGTAACACCTGTGGAGGTGTTACCCTGAACGATGCTTGTTAAGCGCACGAGCCGAAATTCTTTGGACCCTGAAGGGGTTCACGTCCCATATGTTGTACCGGACATCATCCGAAGCAGGGGAGTTATTCCAGCGGATGTTCCCGGACAGTGAAGTGGCAAAGGCGTTTTCTTTTGGCGAGAAGAAATGCGCCTACGTGACATTGCAGCGAGAGATACAACAGTGTGAATTCTTTGTTGTACTTTTCGATGAGTCGGCAAATGAATGCCTGCAAAGTAAGCAAATGCATGTACGGTGTTGGGATTCTTCTCACAAAGTGACGACCAGGTGTTACACCTCCGTTTTTATGGGTCATTCCACCGCTGATGACATTCAGGAAAAGTTGCTAAGTGCCCTTGAGCCATTGCCTCTTGCAAAGATTGTTCAGATATCTATCGACGGTCCCAATGTTAATCTGAAGTTTTTCAAGGGCCTCCAACAGCACTTGCAACAAAACTACCAAGTGCAGTGTGTGCACTTGTGGGCTTCACACAGTGCACAACGCTTATAGGGCGGGAGTTTCAGCTACTAAATGGGGACTTGACTACCTGCTGTTCAGTCTGAGCGCACTTTTTGATGATGCTTCAGCACGTAGAGAGGACTTTTCGGCAGTCACGGGCCAGTGCACCTTTCCCCTCAAGTTTGTTGCCCACCGATGGCTGGAAAATGCCTCTGTAATTGAGAGAGCATTGTTGGTGTGGCCTGACATCAAAAAGTACATCTGCTAGAAAAAAAGGACGTGAACCTGCCGAAATGTGTCTCATTTAAGAACTTGTCGGAGCACAGCTGTGATGTATTGCTGCCAGCGAAGTTGAACTTTGCATTATGTGTTGCAATAGCACTGAAGCCTTTCCTAGTAGAGTACCAGACAGACAAGGCAATGTTTTTTTTTTTCCTTGCAAGAGATTTGGAAACTCTTTTGAGGAAGCTGCTCACGATCGAAGTTTTTGAAGTGTTCTATCCTTTCTGCCAGAGGAATTGTAGGCCTGCTAAAGATTGATATTGGTAATCCTGACAACCATGTTCCACTTGAGAAGGTGGACATTGAAAGCAGAGCAGATTATCAAGAATTCCCGAGTAAGCTCTAAGG
The DNA here is from genome assembly GCA_013339685.2 of Hyalomma asiaticum. Taxonomy (NCBI): domain Eukaryota; kingdom Metazoa; phylum Arthropoda; class Arachnida; order Ixodida; family Ixodidae; genus Hyalomma; species Hyalomma asiaticum. Next base: position 193,952,927 of record CM023481.1, read on the forward strand.
ATGTGTTTCAGTTCCAGATGGAATGTAAACAGTTTCTGATCAGTGCTACTAACAAAATCCTAGAGAGAACTCCCTTGAAATTTGCACTTGTTAGGGGCCTTTCCTCACTGGACCCACGATAGATGTGTTCCAAGCAAGATGAATGCATCACAGGTTTCAGAAAGGTGTTAGACACCCTCACCACTGCAGGTAGAATAGCCGACCACCTTCGGGACACAGTGTTGGCATGCAGAGTACACAGACTCCTGAACGAGAAGAAGCATGAACTTAGGCAGTTTGACAAGACTTGCTGACAGATTGGGCGAATTCTACTATGATCTGCTCAAATTCAGTTCAAGCTACTCAGAGTTATGGAAGACTGTGAAACTTCTGCTTGTCATGGCTAGGCAACTGTTGAACATTGGTTCAGTCGGAACTGACAGGTGTGTGTAGAAAATCTGAAGGAATTCTTTCATATGTTTCACAATGGATTGTGTGTGATCCAGTTGAGAAGGCAGGTGGTATTCTACAAAGTCCAGTCACCGAAGAGCTGTGGATTGCTGTGTTGCTCCATATTTGCCGCTATTTTCCGCTAGGCAAATATGGAGCATACTTGGAAGCGCAGAAGAAGGAGGACCTTGAAGCTCCTATACAGAGCCCCAATTTAGGCGAAATTGGGCGTGCCAGAACTAACAAAAACAACAAAAACTGCATCCGCCCCCTTTCCGACCGCAAACGTCGAAATGTACATCCTCCCTATTGTTACCAATTCTAGGCACCTAGGGCACAGAGCACTTATGCCAACTTTAGAGAACAGAAAGTGTACCTTTGGATGTGGAACGAAAATGAGTAGCGGCGGCGTAGTGAACTGCGATAGGCCTCCCAAGCTGGGACAGAGGGCGCTGCGGCGCGCTTCCGAAAAGCGCCATTTCGGCAGCTGGTACGATTTGCGGTCGCTTCGCTCTCTGCTCTCGCCCTTGCCTCCTGTTAGTGCGCCCGCTTTTTGCACGTGCTAGCGCGTTCTTACGCCGCCCAAGGCGCCTCTCACAACTCGCACGCGCTCAGTGGCTGCATATGCTGCGTCATGTGTCCGTTGCATGGCAGCTTCAGGAAAATTTCTGGCACTGAAAAACATTTTCGGGCTTCCAATCTCAACACATACCACACATTAAATACTGCGATTACGGGACCTAGTAGGTCGTTGAAGACGATGCTGTGTTCGTGGCTGCCAAGCGCGTGTGGATGACGACGTTACTGACGTGAAACTATAGAGACGAGTTTTCAGTTTCTGTAATTATACGGCCGATAAAACGCATCGTGAAGTGGCGTCATCTCGGAGCTGTAGGCGCAAGAAATTGCAATTTCGTGTACGTTCGCTCGAAATTCCATCGGTTGCAGGCCACAACAGGCTTCAAATGTATTATATGATTAGTATGAACAGTTCATATTTACGTCTACCTTGTCCAGTCGCTGGCTGCATTACAATACGCAATGCTGACCGCGTACAAGCTCCGCCTCGAAAGATAGCGACATCTCATCGTCACATCATGCTGGTTTCATCTTTTTTGAAGCTGATTTTGTCTGCATTACAATGCGGCACGATAATCTCTAACGCCCACTGTGACCACGCATGTTTCCTGCAGTGTAAGCAATTATTTCAGACCGTGTGCGCTTACAGTAATGGCGCTCTGTTTGTTTTAAAAGCCCAATTCGTCAACACTATAAAATGCGCCCTTCGATCGTGTGTGTTTCCCGTTACAATGTAATTTTGATGATAAAAACAGCATCAGACTTCGCAATATCTTTGCTGTTTTTATCGCTACCTTGCTTCTCTCTACAGATACTTGGCCTACCTAGCCAAAGCGGCAGCTACATACCGTCGGTGGCACAAGCGCTTCCATGGCCAGCGTTAACACGCTCACTATAATGAACATCCAGCTACTCAAGTTTTGTACTGAACAGCGACTAAACACTCATATCCACCAGTTAATTAAGTAAAACTGCAGAAGAGCGGATACTCGGGCCAGTTGGTATGCATTCATAGTGATAAGTGCGCAAACACAGCACCTCTCTGTCCCTCTCTGTCTCCCTCTCTGTCCTGGTGCTGTGTTTGCGCACTTATCGCCATGAAGTAAAACTGCACCAGTACTCACGGTGTTTAATAACTGTGATGTATGGGGCCAACGTGTACCACTGCTGTCGTATTAAAAATGGTAAGTGACCTAGCAAGCGCACACTCTTCGAATATACTTGCAAGACGAATATACTTGCTGCATGCACTTTCACTTGACATACGCAGTTCTGTTAAAATACGATTGGCCATCACGCTTCTCCGTGTTAACTATTGATGATATCTTATGTTGCAAAAAGTGATACCGCGCGTGCAAGCATCACATCATTTTGCGATTTCCCGTGTTGGCCGTCTCTGCCAGGGAAACGGTACCTGATTTTCACGGGCAGTTCTCGGCTATTCTTTTTTTTTCTAAACCGCTGTGACAGCGCGCAAAGCATCTGTACTGTGCCTCCTTTCCGTACTGACAAAAAAACTGCAGCGCCCGGGCGGGAAACGCGAGATAAGAGCCTCCCGAAACACGTTTCTCCGCTCGTGCAATGCGAGTGCGACCGTCGGAGCACGGCCAGGCACGGCCGCTCGATTAGCAACGCACGAGGTGCGTTTCTATCCAGCGGCTGTGGCCGCGGAGCGACCGCTAGTTCCACCTCTCTCCGCTTCACTGCCGGACGGCGCTGCGCAAACTTGAGGTTGTGCTCCCTATACTGTACTATCATCATCACTATAAAATTCACGTTTTTGCTTGTTGGTACAGTGTACTAGAATATAGAGAGCGGCCGGGCCCGGGAGTGACGCTTCTCACGTTGACGGCACGAGATGGCGCCAGTAGAGCATGGGCTGTAGGGAGCCTACATGGACTATATATAAGCAGTCCATGTAGGCTCCCTAATGGGCTGTATGCGGTACGAAGCTCGAGCAGGCGCTGTGCGTCACGTCGCAGCATGGAATTGTTGCTCCGCATTTCAGTGCCGTAGTTGCCAATCGCCTGCTCTCCACTTTGTTTTGTCCCTACTTTGGCGTTGAAATCCCCCATGACTACTGTGTATTGTGTCCGTACTTTCGTTATTGCTAATTCGATATCCTCGTAGAACTGCTCCACTTGTTCGTCGTCCTAGCTCGTTGTTGGCGCATATCCCTGGATTATCCTAAGTTTATACCGCTTATTTAGTTTTACTACGACGCATGTAACCCTTTCGTTAATGCTGTAGAATTCATCTACGTTGCCCGCTATATCTTTGTGAATTAGGAACCCAACGCCATATTCTCTCTTTTCGGGTAATCCTCTATAGCAGAGGACATGTCCATTGTTTAAGACTATGTAAGCTTCACCTACTCTCCTAACCTCGCTAAGGCCAATGGCGTCCCAACTAACTCCCTCTAGTTCCTCGAGTAGTTCCGCTAATCTAGCTTCGCTGGAGAGGGATCTTGCATTGAACCATAGAGATAATATACTGACTCTAGAGGCAAAGCTGGGCCGCGGAGGGGGGGTCCCTCCTGCGCTCCGCCCTCTTGCAATCATAGCAATTGCAATTGCTATGATTGCAATTGCAATTGCTGCGCTCCGCCCTCTTGCAATTGTGTCAATGTGGCCAGCCTAAGTATTACTGAAAGTACTAAAAACAAGTGTAGGTCGTCTTATGCTGATTCCTTAAAAAACGAATAATCTTGCGAAGATTTACTGTGAATATTAAGCATACTGGATACACTTCCTAAAAATGTAATTATTACATTTCACGATGCACGCATTCGCTCAGTAAAGCGTGGTTTTGGATCTCTTTATTTCTGTTTTCGGATTCTAATCCCCTCTGCTTGGGTGTCCGATATGACATATGTGATGGCGCGGTGACATCGGTTGACGCGATAGCGCATTCGTGCGGTTACGTTGTTACTGTTACGACCGGCCCCCTCTCTTTGTGACCGTAGCGGAGTAGCGCCGGACAGGTTGATGCAGTGTTGTTCGAGGGCACCAGCTTGGCAGCCGGGCTGTTCGATCATGCTTCAGCCCGCCTCAGCCGCAATGTACAGGCAAAGAAACTCAAACTAGTAGGTTTTGCGTCGAAAGAGCTTTCTGCACCCGAAAGAATAAACCATATCTTAACACGTACGTACGGTTATGTAGGTGTTCTCTGTACGCACGTTGAACATCGCGCACGGACCGCTCGGACACGGCGATAATCGACAAGCTTGCACTGACACAACGCCGGGTGCACCGCGTCCACTGACAACGACGCGTCTCTCGATTTCTTGCTGAGACTGAGCTTCCCAGCTCCACGGACGGCCACCGTTCCACATTCTAAGGTTCCATCGCCGGGGATAACGAAACGTGTTCTTTGAAGGCCTTGATTTACCAGCGCTGATCGTAAACAAGATAGGTGCTGCTATCTATCGACGCTGATTATTTTCCGCATAGCTTTCGAGATTGGCAAGCGCCATTTCGGAGGCTATGTGTTTACATACTCTGTTGCCAGATTAATACCGGCTACTGTCCCTAATGATAGCGTGAACGTTGCAAGATGGCGTCGACCACGGAGGACCCCCCCTCCCATACACGGGCCCTATGGGGAGCTTTGCCTCTAGAGTCAGTATATTAACTCTATGCATTGAACGTTCCAATGTTTAGTTTCCAGTGGCGGCCTGTCCGGGTCCAGTGATTATTACTGCCCTCTGCTGCTTCACAGAGCTGACCGCCGCCATGGACAGATGTTCTGCAGCTGCTGGACACTGAGGGCGAGGGTTTAATTGTAGACATCGTGTGGAGGAATGACCGTGGGGATATGCTCGTACAATTTGCCGAAAGAAACCGACTCCGAATAATGAACACGTTTTTCAAGAAACACAAGAATAGGAAGTGGACGCGGAAAAGCCCTAATGGGGAAACAAAGAATGAAATCGACTTTATAATGTGCGAACAACCAGGTATAATTCAACACACAGAAGTAGTGGGGAAGATAAAATGCAGCGATCACAGATTAGTAAGGGCAAAGATTGTACTTAACCTAGAGAAAACAAGAACTAAATTATTTACTAGAAAAAAAAATGTAATCTAGAGGTAATCAGAACGAAGAACGAAGAATTTAAAGGCCCCGCCACGGTGGTCTAGTGGCTAAGGTACTCGGCTGCTGATCCGAGGGTCGCGGGATCGAATCCCGGCCGCGGCGGCTGCATTTCGATGGAGGTGAAATGTTGAGGCCCGTGTGCTGTGCGATGTCAGTGCACGTTAAAGAACCCCAGGTGGTCGAAATTTCCGGAGCCCTCCACTACGGCGTCTCTCATAATCAGAACTGGTTTTGGGACGTAAAACCCCACAAAACAACAACAACAAGAATTTAAAGTCGCCCTAAGCAACAAGTTCGAGGCCTTAGGCGAAAATGGTGACGATGTAGAAAAAATAAACAAAACTTTAACGAAAACAATCCTTGAAACAGCGATAGAACTCGGGAGTAAAACAGCAAAGCAAACAACAAGTAAGTTGTCCCAATCTACCAAGGACTTAATAAAAAAACGCCAACAAATCCAAGTAACTTCGCCAAAAGATAAGATTGAATTCTCAGAACTATCAAAGTTGATCAGTAAAGCCAGGCAAAGAGATGTAAGAAACTTTAACACGAGAGAAATAGAGAAAGCAGTAGAAAAAGGTACCAGCATTAAATCGGTCAAAAAGAAACTGCAATTAGGACAAAACAAAATGCATGCGCTAAAAGATAAACAAGGTAACGTTATCAATAATTTCAACGAAATAGTAAAGATAGCAGAGGATTTCTACTCTGAACTGCACAGTTCTCAGACAGACCATACAACCCTAAAAGAAATAGAATCAGAGGAAGACGCTGTAATTCCATGTATAACCGCTGACGAAGTAAAAAAGGCTGCCAAAGGCATGTCCCGCGGTAAAGCAGCCGGTGAAGATGGTATAACAGCCGACTTGATCAAAGACGGAGGAGATATTTTACTTGAAAAACTTGCATCGCTCTTCACGAAATGTGTCAAGACATGTAGTGTACCGCGCAGTTGGAAAAATGCTAATATAATCCTTATCCACAAGAAAGGTGACATAAAGGAGTTAAAGAATTACAGACCCATTAGCCTACTCCCAGTAATATGCAAGCTAGTTACAAAAGTAATTTCTACGAGGATACGAGAAACCCTCGACTTTAACCAACCAAGAGAACAAGCTGGTTTTAGGAAAGGTTACTCGACAATGGACCACAGCCACGCTATCTACCTAGTAATTGAGAAGTACGCCGAATATAACAAACCTTTTTATATGGCGTTTATCGACTACGAGAAAGCATTTGACTCCATAGAAATACAAGCAGTTCTAGAAGCTCTACAACGACAAGGGGTACCTGGCGTATACGTGAAAACCATAAACAACATATACAACGATTGCACAGCCACACTACTCCTACATGAGAGAAGCAGAGAAATCCTGATCGGGAGAGGTGTGAGACAGGGAGATACGATATCCCCGATGCTATTCACTGCATGTTTAGAGGAAATCTTTAAACGTCTAGACTGGGAAGACAAGGGAATTCGAATAGATGGAGAATATCTCAGCAATTTAAGATTTGCAGACGTGTACTCTTTAGCAATGATGGAGACGAACTACAAAACATGATTGATGACCTAAACAGGGAAAGTATTAAAATTGGGTTAAAAATGAATAGGCAAAAGACCAAAGTTATGCTCAATAGCCTAGCTAAGGTACAGGAATTCAAAATCGACAATGAACCCTTACAATGTGTAAGCGAATACGTATACCTGGGACAGTTAATAACAGGAACTCCTAACCATGAAAAAAAAATTCTCCGTAGAATAAGGATGGGCTGGAGTGCATTCGGAAGGAATTACGAAATCATGACTGGAAACTTACCGCTCTCACTAAAGCGAAAAGTATTCGATCACTGCATTCTCCCAGTACTAACGTACGGTGCAGAAACGTGGAGGATAACGAAAAAACTAGAGATGAAACTAAGGAGCGCGCAACGTGCAATGGAAAGAAAAATGATAGGGGTAACGCTAAGAGATAAAAAACGAGCAGAATGGATCAGAGAACAGACAGGAGTAGCCGATATTATTATATCAATTAAAAGAAAGAAGTGGACCTGGGCAGGACATGTCATGAGGAGGAAAGATAACAGATGGACTCTAAGAGCGACGGAATGGATACCAAGAGAGGGAAAACGCAGCAGAGGCAGGCAAAAAGTTAGATGGAGCGATGAAATTAAATAAAGTAGAACCAACTCGCTCAGGATAGGGTGGAGTGGAAATCGTTGGGAGAGGCCTTCGTCCTGCAGTGGACCTAAACAGGCTGATGATGATGATGATGATGATGATGATGATGATGATGATTTCAGTGCCTGTCCCGTGAAATAGTTACTGCTGCCCGCAAGAATCGCCGGGATAAATGGCATACATAAATGAGATAGTGGCTTGTAAAACCGTGCAGTGTAGCTCGATGGGACCGGATTTTCTCAGAGGCGCTCAGTGTCTTTAAGTGTGCGCTGTCTCTAAACGACGATCTACTTACATAAAGAACATTCCTATGATAAACGGTTTGTCAACAGATTGAGAGCTGACTTTGGGAGCTCGGCGCGGTCTTGCCGGGGTCAGCACATGAAAAATATTACTGGGCATACAAAGGAGAAAACGCTGCATCCATATATACCTAATAAGTTTCGTCCTTGCATCAATTCCGTACGCGAGAAGTCGGTGTTGAAAAAGTGAAAATTTCGAACCATCAATGACGTGAACGATTATTCCCAGATTATATGTAACTTTGCACAAATTTTCGGCCACGATAAATTTGCAGAAGTCCGCCAAAAATAGGTGTTAGGTTGGCAGACCTAACTCGTAGCTTTTTCCGAAGAGACCATTTTTATCATTCAGTGCATCCTATGATGTTTCCGGGTTCGCAAAGGACAGATGGTGGTGCGACCTTCTAGCTAATTACAAAGTCCGGTGCTATCATTGATTAATAGCGAGGTTCCCTGGCTGCAGAGAGCTACTGAGCGGCTTTAACATATAACTTCCTACCCTCCGAAGAAACCAAAGCGTTGGTGAGTAACAAATGGCCACTTGCGTGTACGTTCTATAAGAGGGAAGTACAAGAAAGACGTGTTTTCATGACATATACCCATTCTTTATTTACAGCCGTGCAGGTGTTTTGTGTTCCCGAAAGTGCATAATTAATAGGGCGTCCCATCATGCACTAAATTTCTGAGAAAGGCAGAAGTTCTAGAAAAAATTTCTCAGCTAAATTCATACTTGCAGTAGTCGTACGTGTGTACTTATTATTACAACGGCTACATTTTATGAGTGTCAATTAATATTCCTTGTAATTAGTCGACTTCATAAATATTGCTTTAATCGCTAACAAGTCCGTGCAAAGTAGTAGTCCGCCTAAGATAACCCGGTCATCAAGCATTTCGAAAACAAAAATCGCGAAATACGTGTTATAATGAAATAGACGCTTGTTTGCGCACCGCTTGATGATTTGGCACGGCTGCATGCGTTTGTCGTCGCAAGGAGGTTAGAAAGGTTTCACGACTTAAATGGGAGCGAGATAAGCGTAAGCGCGTGTTTCGAGATGCATCATGTAGCTATACAACTGTCAAATATCGCTTGCAGCGGGCATTTATTTCGCATTCCACGTATACTTTGTGGGGCCGGGTCCCGCTCGACGCCATGTTTAGCGTGGAATGCCCCCGCATCCCCCTCTCCCAGCTGGACGGAGCGGCGGTCCACGACTGCGACGGGCCGACCGCTTCGCCCATGTGGTCTTAACATAGGCTGCCATTGGGCTTGCAGAAGTACGACTGCGCATGCGCCAGAGCCGGCGTCGTCTGCTTGGTTGGAAAACAAACGGACTGCAAGCGCGACGTGCCTCACGCCTCAATGGTTCGCGCGCCTCATATGCCTGAAAATGCGTAGTTTTCGCCTGCAGCAACTATTTCGATAGAAAGAGAGAGTAGTAATTTCTCCGAAATTCCTCCCGCGATTGTTGCTTCAAAGAGAAAAGGGCGTGGACGGCAGCGTTGAAGCGAGGCATGCGATGGTATCCAACTGCGTTGTATGATCTGTGGCGCGCACTTTGTCACCGGAAAGCACGATGAAACCTTTAGTGTTGTGGGGCCGGGTCCCGCGCGACGCCATATGTTTTTCGTAAGAATGTCTCCGCATCCCCCTTTCCCAGCTGGACGGGGCGGCGGCCCGCCCGTTTGCCCCATGTGGTTTTAACATAGGCTGCCATTGGGCAGCGAGAAATTCCTCGAACGTTTGCGCGTTCTGGCGTTTCTGGTTTTGGAGATGCCTCGGGAGAACTTGCTGGGTCCTGGAGAGGTGCGCACGTACTTTTGTGACCCTCCGGCCGACCGGGCCATCGGTCGGATGGCGTGCCTCTGCAGGCCCCGGCGACCACGGCGGCGACCTGCGACCGAGGCCCATGTCTGTATGTTCTTCTTCTATTTTCCTTTTCCAAGGGCTCGCGGTCGCGGGTGCGCTAGCCGGGGTTAGGCTCTCCTTCCCTGCATGGTTCTTTTTGTGTGTTATTCTGTGTTCGCGTGTTGCTCAGTGTTATTGTCCTTTGTTTGTGTTCGTGTGTGTTCGCGTGTTGTTAATCGTTATCGTATTGTACCTTCGTTTATATTCGACTTTACATTCGGCCTCGTTTTGTTAGTACTATTTTAACGTGTATTAAATCACCATGCACAGAGAGTTGCGCCTAATGTTCTCCTCCTTCGCCGCGTGCGACGGTTCGTGCTGTCCCGCCGCGAGACGGGCCGCGGGCTGGCGCGCGCGGCACCGCGGTGATGCATGGCTGAGATAGCTAGCGCGCGGACGCGACTACCTCATTCTCTGCTCGTTGAGTGCTCGAACCCACTGCAGGGGGTTGCTAGCGGCGATGCCGCTGCTAGCAGTAGTTAATTAGTAGAGAAGAACCCCTACATTTTGGCGCCCAACGTGGGGCCAGGGGCCTTGCCCTTGGTCGCTCAAACGATGAGCAGGTGTCGGCAGAGTGAGGTAGTTGTGTTCGGTTCCCAGCGTCAAATGCGCTTTGGTTGAGGTTGGCCGTCTCTGCCGTGTATCGCCCGTATCTCTTTCTTTTTCTGTCCATCCTTTTTCTCTGTCATTGTATCGTGGTGTGAGGAGAGGCAAATGTCGCTTCTCAAACGGATTGGTAACCCGCTTCGAAGTTGTGTGAGGCGAAGCGTGGGCGAGGAAAGGCGTGATGCAAGTTGACACCGAGATGCAGCAGTTCGTTCTTGGTGGCGGAAACTCGTTGGATTTACCAAGGCTTCCATCATGCCATGGCCGGGAGATTGACCATCGTGTCTCCCGTGCGACGTTCAAGTCGGTGAGTCCAACGGTTTTCTTTAGACTTCGCGTCGTGCGCGTCTTTCTTCACTAAATTCAGAACCAGTAAAAGAGTAGCTGACGCACTATTTCTTGCCCGGGTTGCCGAACGTCTCTTTTAGTTAAAAGTTGACGGCGCTGTTCGATGCACATGGCCGACATGCGTCGAGGGAGGCAAAGATGGCGGAAAGGCCGCTGAGGCGAACAAAGAAGTAGAAGGAGTCTTCTTCCGTGAATAGCCCTTTGGGCACCTGTTTCTTCGCGCACGCAGAAGGGGAGAGCGCGTTGCGGCGTCCCCGCGGCGGGAGAGAAGGAGGCCATTGTGGCGTTAATCAGCCGGCCGGTTGGGGGGAAAGGACCAAAGAGAGGGTCCATCCTCACAGGGCTCACCTCAGGAATCTGGTTTTTTCTTGTTTGTTGTTCTTTTGCTTTTTTTCGTGGCCCGAAGAGCGACGTAGTTGACGGCAGAGTGACCCATGTGTAAATAATGTAAATAGTTTCTTTCGCGGTTTTGTTTTTCGCCTCCGGGAGGCGAGGCGCCTGAATGTGTTGGTACTGCACATGGCGCGCGCGCGGTATCGTTGTCTGGTTTTGCGACGAGCGCGGGTTGAGGGCCCGAAGCGGCTTGTGTAGCCGTGGCCTGGGAGAGAGAAAGGGGTTCACTCTGCGCGGTCTGTACGAGCTTGGCCACAGTATCATGCCACCTTCGCGGTTAGCGCCGTGTTTGCGCGCGTCGGCAGTGGCACCCCCCCGACAGCAGAGGAGAGCGATAGCGCGCCCCTGCGATAATTCTAGCCAGTCGTCAGAGCGAAAGACTTTAGTTAAAGTTACTGTGCTCTGCGATTTGGCACGGTGCAGTGTGAATGCTCAGCTGTCGCCGTCCCTTCCGCGTCTGTTCATTCCGTAGGCAACACGTTGTGGATCTCCCGTTTCGTTTGGTGTCACGGATGGTCAGTGTGCGTTCGCGGAAGGATTATCCGCTAGTGTAAGGTCATGCGGCATCGCACTAGTGAAGACCACGTTTACTTTGGTTACTGTCCGACTGATTCCAGACGGAGAGATAACCTGACAGAGACGTCTTTCTCTCTTTCTCTCTCTACCCTTTCGCTAGCTCCTCTTCGCTATTTTAAGTTTTGTACTAATTGTTCCTTTCTTTTTACGTATCGTTTCCTTTAGTTCGGTTTTGTTTTGGCTACATTAAGAATGATTTCTAGCCCCGTGTTGTTTTACTGCTCTTTGGTTTACTTTGGGTTCTTGGACTGCGCGACTGTTCTTTTTGTTTGTTTGTTGTTGTTTTTGTTGTGTTTTTCTGGCGCGCTGAGTTGGCGGCCGAAGTCTGCGTGTCCGGAGCGGGACGGCGTCGACGGCGAGGCTGCGGACGGAGCCGTGGTCGCGGCACTTGGGGCGGCCAGGAAGTCGACAGGGTCGACGGCACGTGAGACCTGCCGCGGCCGGCGTCCGGAATCCGGGTGAAGATGCCGTGGCGCGCGCCTGCTTCATCGGACACTTGAGAGATTTGCCGCGTTTGTTTCCTTGTTTTTGTTTTGGTTTGGGGGTAGTTCAAGGATTTTATTGTGTATCGGCACCGCCGGTATTGTTTTTTTAGGGGGGCTTTTAAGGAGGAGAGGATGTGGGGCCGGGTCCCGCGCGACGCCATGTTTTTCGTAGGAATGTCTCCGCATACCCTTTTCCCAGCTGGACGGGGCGGCGGCCCGCCCGTTTGCCCCATGTGGTTTTAACATAGGCTGCCATTGGGCAGCGTGAAATTCCTCGAACGTTTGCGCGTTCTGGCGTTTCTGGTTTTGGAGATGCCTCGGGAGAACTTGCTGGGTCCTGGAGAGGTGCGCACGTACTTTTGTGACCCTCCGGCCGACCGGGCCATCGGTCGGATGGCGTGCCTCTGCAGGCCCCGGCGACCACGGCGGCGACCTGCGACCGACGCCCATGTCTGTATGTTCTTCTTCTATTTTCCTTTTCCGAGGGCTCGCGGTCGCTGGTGCGCTAGCCGGGGTTAGGCTCTCCTTCCCTGCATGGTTGTTTTTGTGTGTTATTCTGTGTTCGCGTGTTGCTCAGTGTTATTGTCCTTTGTTTGTGTTCGTGTGTGTTCGCGTGTTGTTAATCGTTATCGTATTTGTCCTTCGTTTATATTCGACTTTACATTCGGCCTCGTTTTGTTAGTATTATTTTAACGTGTATTAAATCACCATGCACGGAGAGTGACGCCTAATGTTCTCGTCTTTCGCCGCGTGCGACGGTTCGTGCTGCCCTGCCTCGAGTCGGGCCGCGGGCTGACGCGCGCGGCACCGCGGTGATGCATGGCTGAGATAGCTAGCGCGCGGACGCGACTACCTCATTCTCTGCTCGTTGAGTGCTCGAACCCACTGCAGGGGGTTGCTAGCGGCGATGCCGCTGCTAGCAGTAGTTAATTAGTAGAGAAGAACCCCGACAGTGTTCATTTTCTTTTTATAGCGATCGACTGCGCATGCAAATCTAACTGGATTTGCAAACGAGCTACGAGCCTTCCGCAGTTGTTATAAACAGTTCACGACATCAATACCGGACCCGTAAACGAGAACGTATACATCTGCATAATGATAAAAAATTTTAAAGTGTCGGGTATTCCGTGCCATAACCACGATTTGATTTTGAGGCAGGTTGCATAGCGGGAAACTCGGTCCAGGTTAATTTCGACGCAGACGTTATTTATAACGCCTGTACTCGTATCAAGTGCACGGGCATTTTAGCGTTTCGCGCCCATCGAATGCACATCGGCCGGCGGGCATCGATGTTAACAGCACAATGAATTACCTGGTAAGCTTGCACGCGGTTCCGTAATGACTACGTGCAATGACATTTGTAATGATCAGTGTCGCCACTTTAACGAATCATGTCACCGGCTGATGACTGACTTGGAGGAGGCCAGACGCTTATAAAGCCACAAATATAGGACTACTGTGGTTACGTTTAACATTCTTAACTTAATCTTCTTTTCCAAAACCTACCCGCGGTGCGCGCTGCAAACGAACTCAATGCCAGTGCGAGGAGAGCGTCGTGTGTTGCACTGAGCTCGCATTCCGGCACCTCAAGAAGACAGTCGTACGACCCGTTTGCGAAAACCGGCACGGGAATGAGGTTTATAATGACATTGAGGAAAAGGTAATATTTCATTAAGGAAAAAAAAAACATTGAGACGTTCACAAGACGTGAAAAAAACTCGTCGTGCGTGGTGCCGCCGTACGTAGGCAAGGCTGGAGCACGGTTTGTTTTCCAACCAGGCGGCGCTTCCAGTTTTTCGCGCTTGGTGGCGCTCCGACTTTTGCAAGTGGTCCATTCCTAGAATGTTTGCGCGTTCTGGCGTTTCTGGTTTTGGAGATGCCTCGAGAGAACTCGCTGCGACTTTAAGGGGTACGCACGTACTTTTGTGACCCTCCGGCCGACCAGGCCATCGGTCGGATGGCGTGCCTCTGCAAGCCCCAGCGACCACGGCGGCGACCTGCGACCGACGCCCATGTCTGTATGTTCTCCTTCTATTTTCCTTTTCTGAGGGCTCGCGGTCGCGGGTACGCTGGCCGGGGTTAGGCTCTCCTTCCTTGCATGGTTATTTTTGTGTGTTATTCCGTGTTCGCGTGTTGTTAAGTGTTACTGTCCTTTGTGTTATCGTGCTCGCGTTTTGTTTATTCGTTATTGTTAACCTTCGTTTATATTCGACTTTACATTCGGCCCTGTTTTGTTTGTACTATTTTAACGTTTATTAAATCACCATGCACAGAGAGTTGCGCCTAATGTTCTCCTCCTTCGCCGCGTGCGACGGTTCGTGCTGTCCCGCCGCGAGACGGGCCGCGGGCTGGCGCGCGCGGCAACGCGGCGGTGCATGGCTGAGATAGCGAGCGCGCGGACGCGACGACCTCATTCTCTGCTCGTTGAGTGCTCGAACCCACTGCAGGGGGTTGCTAGCGGCGATGCCGCTGCTAGCAGTAGTAGTATTAGTAGAAAAACCCCCACATTTTGGCGCCCAACTAAGTGGGGCCAGGGGCCTAGCCCTTGGTCGTTCAAACGACGAGCAGGTGTCGGCAGAGTGGGGAAGTTGCGTTCGATTCCCAGCGTCAAATGCGCTTTGGTTGAGCGTGGCCGTCTCTGCAGTGTATCGCGCGTATCTCTTTCTTTGTCTGTCCTTCCTTTTTCTCTGTCGATGTATCGTGGTGTGAGGAGAGGCAAATGTCACTTCTCAAACGGATTGGTAACCCGCTTCGAAGTTGTGTGAGGCGAAGCGTGGGCGAGGAAAGGCGTGATGCAAGTTGCCACCGAGATGCAGCTGTTCGTTCTTGGTGGCGGAAACTCGTTGGATTGTCCAAGGCTTCCAGTCATGCCATGGCCGGGAGATTGACCATCTTGTCTCCCGTGCGACGTTCAAGTCGGTGATTCCAACGGTTTTCTTTAGACTTCGCGCCGTACGCGTCTTTCTTCAGTAAAATTTAGAACCAGTAAAAGGGTAGTCGACGCACTATTTCTTGCCCGGGTCGCCGAAAGTCTCTATTCTTTAAAAGTTGACGGCGCTGTTCGGAGCACATGGCCGAAATGCACCGAGGGAGGCAAAGATGGCGGAAAGGCCGCTGAGAGGAACAAAGAAGTAGAAGCAGAGTCTTCTTCCGTGAATAGCCCTTCGCGCACGCAGAAGGGGAGAGCGTTCCAGCGTTCCCGCGGCGGGAGAGAGGGAGGCCATTGTGGCGCTAATCAGCCGACCGGTCGGGGGCAAAGGATGAAAGACAGGGTCCATCCTCACTGGGCTCCCCTCAGGAATCTGTTTTTTTCTTGTTTGTTGTTCTTTTGCTTTTTTCGTTGGCCCGAAGAGCGACGCAGTTGACGGCAGAGTGACCCATGTGTACATAATGTAAATAGTTTCTTTCGCGGTTTTGTTTTTCGCCTCCGGGAGGCGAGGCGCCTGAATGTGTTGGTACTGCACATGGCGCGCGCGCGGTATCGTTGTCTGGTTTTGCGACGAGCGCGGCTTGGGCTTGAAGCGGCGTGTGTCGTCGTTGCCCGAGAGAAGGGGTTCACTCTGCGCGGTCCGTACGAGCTCGGCCACAGTATCATGCCACCTTCGCGGTTAGCGCCGTGTTTGCGCGCGTCGGCAGTGGCACCCCCCCGACAGCAGAGGAGAGCGATAGCGCGCCCCTACAATAGTTCCTGCCAGTCGTCAGAGCGGAAGACTTTAGCTGAAGTTATTGTGCTCTGCGATTTGGCACGGTGCAGTGTGAATGCTCAGCTGTCGCCGTCCCTTCCGCGTCTGTTCATTCCGTAGGCAACACGTTGTGGATCTCCCGTTTCGTTTGGTGTCACGGATGGGCAGAGTGCGTTCGTGGAAGGATCATCCGCTAGTGTAAGGTCATGCGACATCGCACTAGTGAAGACCACGTTTACTTTGGTTACCGCCCGACTGATTTCAGACGGAATGATAATTAACTTGACAGAGATTTCTTTCTCTTTCTCTCTCTACCCTTTTCGCTAGCTTCTCATCGCTGTCTCAAGTTTTGTACTAATTGTTCCTTTCTTTTTACGTATCGTTTCTTTTAGTTCGGTTTTGTTTTGGATACATTAAGAATGATTTCTAGCCCCGTGTTGTTTTACTGCTCTTTGGTTTACTTTGGGTTCTTGGACTGCGCGACTGTTCTTTTTGTTTGTTTGTTTGTTGTTGTTTTTGTTGTGTTTTTCTGCCGCGCTGAGTTGGCGGCCGAAGTCTGCGTGTCCGGAGCGGGACGGCGTCGACGGCGAGGCTGCGGACGGAGCCGTGGTCGCGGCATTTGGTGCGGCCAGGAAGTCGACAGGGTCGACGTCACGTGAGACCTGCCGCGGCAGGCGTCCAGGGTTCGTGTGAAGATGCCGTGGCGCGCGCTGGCTTCATCGGACATTTGAAGGACTTTGCTCGGTTGTATACATGCCTTGCACCTACGTCACGACCAGGCGCTGCGGGATACCGTTTCGCCATCGTGGAGGACCAGCCGCGGCAGTGAAAGTGCGGACGCGTATGCGTTTCTGTACTCGCTCTCGTTAGCCGCGGTATTTGAGTTCTCGAAGCGCAGGAGAGCAATGAAGAGACGAGTGGGAAAGAACACAAACCTTTTTCACGTGCCAAAAGACGCACACAGTCAATGCGGCCGCACGAAGCAGATAAAATCCCGAGGCAGCGCAGTTTGTGGCTCACGCGTATCAAGCGCGCCGATCGCGACACCGAACACGCTGATGCATCCAAGTGTGCACAAGAGCCTACAAATGTTTTGCGAGCACAGTTATGCGCCTGTTCCTGCCTTGAGCATCGTCCGTCGGCTCCCGTCGTAACCGATCGCGAACGAGCGTAGCAGTGGCGCACCGACGGGGGGGGGGGGGGTTTCGGGTGTTGTAACCCCCCCTGAGGCCGACTTAACCCCATCCCACTCCGTAACTTCTCCTATGTCCTAGAAGAATGTGGCGCTAATGTCTCTGCAAAATGCCGAAAAAATAATAAAAATCATCATCATCATTGACGTTACTATTATTTGGCATTCTTTTACTTTTTTTTACACACGCAACAACTGTGTAATGGCATGCCCGGCCCTTCGTGAAAAATTGAACCCCCCCCCCCTGGTAGAAATCCTGGGTGCGCTACTGGTAGAGCATTCCTCTACTTATTGCGCGCCTTCCTGAATAAAAATACGGTCTCTCAAAATCTTGCCCAAAATGCCAAAAAAGGTAAGACTATAGTATTGGGTTTTTTTGTGAAATTTTGACTCGTTCAGAAGGTGTTTAGATCAGAAGATCAGAAGGTGTTTATAGATCAGATCGTAGAGGTGGAGGAACCTCTTTGTATATTAAGGATGGTATTACTTATGATGTGTTGGGTGAATTTTCGGGTGTTACGGCAAATTATGAATCCTTTGTTGTTAAGAGCGTGGGAACAGTTATTGCTTCGGTTTACCGCCCCCCTTCATATGATACTAAACCTTTTTTTGAATATATTACTTCCCTGTTTGAATATGTGTCTTCAGAAATGTTGCCTATTGTTCTTGTTGGTGATTTTAACATTGATATATTGAGAAACACTCCACAATCAGATCAATTATTAAACTTGATCGAATCATACTCCTGTGGAAATGTAAGATATTCGCCAACTAGAATTACAGGATCAAGTGAAACCCTGATTGATTTGTGTGTTACTAGCTTTGATAAAAGTGATGTTATTTCTGGAGTTTTCGCGAGCGATTTGAGTGACCACCTACCCATTTTCTGCATCTTTCCTGCTAAAAAAAACAAAATACGTCGAACTCGTACTGCTCCTGTTCCTTATCGTAGGTTTGATGAAACATCTCTCGCTGCCTTTCGCTCAATGATCGAGCTTGTCGACTGGTCAAATGTTCTCCAGGAAGAAAACCCAAGCATCTCATACGACAGATTTCTGCAAGAGGTCAAGCGTTGCTACGAGGAAGCTTTCCCTAAACGTTATGCGATAATACACAAAAAAAGTAGAAAACCATGGGTAACAAAAGAGTTACATCAGAGAATTAAAGCCCGAGATATCATGTACCATCAATTTATTAATTTAAAAGATTTAGCGCTTCTTAACGAGTATAAGAAAGTGAGAAACAAGTTAAACTCTGACCTCAAGAAAGCTCGGGCTGAATATTATAAAAACAGATTCCTTGCTGTTTCCGATGACCCTAAAAAAGTTTGGAACACATTGCGTTCTCTAATTGGTCAAGAACAAAATAGCATTCCTAGTACGTTGGTGACTGATGGTGTCTCATACAGTAAAGAGGCTCTGTCAAATAAATTCAATTCATACTTCTTAACTTCAGGTACATATTCGTCTTCCGCCAAGCAACTAGACGTTGAAAGATACATAACTTCCTCTTGTATGAATTCTCTATTTCTATCGCCATGTAGTGAATTGGAGATCTTTTCTTTTCTTGTGAGGCTAAATAAAAATACTGCTGCCGGTAACGATGAAATCAAAGCTATTCCAATAACTTTTGTTGCAAATTTACTTTCAGCACCTTTACAACATATTTGTAATAGAGCGCTAGTAACAGGCATTTTCCCAGCCGCTATGAAAACTGCGAGGGTAACAGTCTTACACAAAGGAGGCCCTATCAATGATTTTAATAATTACCGGCCGATATCGGTGTTACCCTTATTCTCGAAAGTGTTAGAAAACGTAATAAAAACAAGGATAACAAAGTTTCTCGATGATCATGAATTACTTGTCTGTGAGCAATTCGGCTTTCGAGCAAAGAAATCTACAGAAATGGCATTACTTGGCATTAAAGAACAAATCGCTAAAAATATAGACAGCAAGGAGTTCATCCTGGGGATATCTTTAGACTTTCGAAAGGCATTCGACTCGGTTAAGCATGATATTCTGTTCAAAAAATTACCGTATTATGGCATTCGAGGTATTGCTCTAGAGTTAGTACGTAGCTATTTAACAGACAGGTTACAATATACATGTGTTCACGGGTATAATTCGCAGTTAAAACCAGTAACAATAGGTGTGCCTCAGGGTTCTATACTGGGACCTCTATTTTTTATTATTTATATAAATGATATCGTTCACGTGCCAGTGGCTTCTTCTACAGTTATGTATGCAGACGATACAAGCTTGTTCTTCTCTGGCAGCTGTCTAAAAGATCTAGAGAAGAAAGCGAATGAATGCCTGGTCTCACTATCTTACTGGCTAGATTCGAACCAACTACAATTGAATGTTAGTAAAACTAAATTTATTTTATTTAAGAGCAAAAACAAGTGTGAAGATTACAGGATTTCTCTCTGGTTTAAAAATAATGAAATCCAACGAGTCCCTTTGTTTAAATTTTTAGGTGTACTTTTTAATGAGCACCTGAGTTGGACACTCAAATAAATAAAGTACACGCCAATATGTCTCGATCGATTTCTGTTTTAAACAAACTTAGGTCCCTAGTTCCAAACTGGTTAAAGCTCCAGCTATATTATTCGTTAGTTCATTCCCATCTACATTACTGTCTTTTAATTTGGGGCACAACTTCCAAAACCAATCTAGACAGGCTGTTAGTTTTACAAAAAAGGTCTGTACGCTACATAGAAAATCTGCAACCTAGAGAACATACTCCTCCATTTTTCGGCAAGCTTCAGATACTTACTGTCTACCAATTATACAACCTTAAACTCAGCTTATATGTCATTAATGAAATAGGAAACACCGTTGGCACTTATATGGAGCATTGCTACCCAAGCGATACTCCCTATGATCTACGCTTTGATCGTTTTCGATTGCCTTTATTCAGAACAACCTATGGTAAGCAAACATTATCATATCAAATACCTTATCTACTCCACAAAAATAGCTATGTCCGTGAACTTTTGGAAGAACGTAATACTAAAAACAGTGTGAAGAAAAAAGTTAAGATGTACTTCCTTACTTGTAAGGAGCCATAATTGTATTATTTATTATAGATATTTCTTTTGTGTCTTTCGTACTTTTGTATATTAGATGAAAGTTGCTTATTTTCTTTCTTTGCAAATGTATTTCTTTATGGTACTTTGTAATTCTGTCAGAAATTTCTCATGGTTTCAGTTTTTTATATATATATTTTTTATCTTGCTACTGCAAATTGGTGATGACTCTAATGCGTTATTTTAAAATGTATGTTTCGACATCTGTTATACTTTTTGAATTTCAATTATGTGTCCCCTCATTCTAAAGAAGAATGACGTGTATCATTGTTCCACTTCATCTGAGCAAATGTATGGGTGGAGGGACCTTAGTCAGGCAGAGGTAATCTGCCTTTAGTCCCTTCAACCTAGGCAATCTTTGTTTTGTCTGAATAAACAGTGAATGAATGAATGAAGTCGCTCTAAATACGTTTGGCCGCATCATAGAGCATTCCTCTACTTATTGCGCGCCTTCCTGAATAAAAATACGGTCTCTCAAAATCTTGCCCAAAATGCCAAAGAAGGTAAGACTATAGTATTGGTTTTTTTGTGAAATTTTGACTCGATCAGAAGTCGCACAAACTGCGCTTTACCGCATCGTAGATCATTCGTCTACTTATTGCGCGCCTTCCTGAATAAAAATACGGTCTCTCAAATTTTTGCCCAAAATGCCAACAAAGGTAAGACTATAGTATTGGGTTTTTTGTGAAATTTTGACTCGATCAGAATGCGTCTTCCCGCATCGTAGAGCATTCCTCTAATTATTGCGCGGCTTATTCAATAAAATGCGGTCTCTCAAAAGCTTTCCCAAAATGCCAAAAAAGGTAAGACTATAGTCCTGGGCTTTGTGTGAAATTTTGACTCGATCAGAAGTCGCTCTAAATACGTTTGACCGCATCATAGAGCATTCCTCTACTTATTGCGCGCCTTCCTTAATAAAAATACGGTCTCTCAAAATCTTCCCCAAAATGCCAAAAAAGGTAAGACTATAGTATCGGTTTTTTGTGAAATTTTGACTCGATCAGAAGTCGCACAAACTGCGTTTTACCGCATCGTAGATCATTCCTCTACTTATGGCGCGCCTTCCTGAATAAAAATACGGTCTCTCAAATTTTTGCCCAAAATGCCAAAAAAGGTAAGACTATAGTATTGGGTTCTTTGTGAAATTTTGACTCGATCAGAATGCGTCTTCCCGCATCGTAGAGCATTCCTCTAATTATTGCGCGGCTTCCTCAATAAAATGCGGCCTCTCAAAATCTTTCCCAAAATGCCGAAAAAGGTAAGACTATAGTCCTGGGCTTTGTGTGAAATTTCGACTCGATCAGATGTCGCTCTAAACACGTTTGGCCGCATCATAGAACATTCCTCTACTTATTGCGCGCCTTCCTGAATAAAAATACGGTCTCTCAAAATTTTGCCCAAAATGCCAAAAAAGGAAAGACTATAGTATTGGGTTTTTTGTGAAATTTTGAGTCGATCAGAAGTCGCACAAACTGCGTTTTACCGCATCGTAGATCATTCCTCTACTTATGGCGCGCCTTCCTGAATAAAAATACGGTCTCTCAAATTTTTGCCCAAAATGCCAAAAAAGGTAAGACTATAGTATTGGGTTTTTTGTGAAATTTTGACTCGATCAGAATGCGTCTTCCCGCATCGTATAGAGCATTCCTCTTATTATTGCGCGGCTTCCTCAATAAAATGCGGCCTCTCAAAATCTTTCCCAAAATGCCGAAAAAGGTAAGACTATAGTCCTGGGCTTTGTGTGAAATTTCGACTCGATCAGATGTCGCACTAAACACGTTTGGCCGCATCATAGAGCATTCCTCTACTTATTGCGCGCCTTCCTGAATAAAAATACGGTCTCTCAAAATTTTGCCCAAAATGCCAAAAAAGGAAAGACTATAGTTTTGGGTTTTTTGTGAAATTTTGAGTCGATCAGAAGTCGCACAAACTGCGTTTTACCGCATCGTAGATCATTCCTCTACTTATTGCG
This sequence comes from Hyalomma asiaticum, assembly GCA_013339685.2. Classification (NCBI taxonomy): domain Eukaryota; kingdom Metazoa; phylum Arthropoda; class Arachnida; order Ixodida; family Ixodidae; genus Hyalomma; species Hyalomma asiaticum. The sequence goes on from CM023481.1 coordinate 193,974,763, forward strand.
CGCCTTCCTGAATAAAAATACGGTCTCTCAAATTTTTGCCCAAAATGTCAAAAAAGGTAAGACTATAGTATTGGGTTTTTGTGAAATTTTGACTCGATCAGAATGCGTCTTCCCGTATCGTATAGAGCATTCCTCTAATTATTGCGCGGCTTCCTCAATAAAATGCGGCCTCTCAAAATCTTTCCCAAAATGCCGAAAAAGGTAAGACTATAGTCCTGGGCTTTGTGTGAAATTTCGACTCGATCAGATGTCGCTCTAAACACGTTTGGCCGCATCATAGAGCATTCCTCTACTTATTGCGCGCCTTCCTGAATAAAAATACCGTCTCTCAAAATTTTGCCCAAAATGCCAAAAAAGGAAAGACTATAGTTTTGGGTTTTTTGTGAAATTTTGACTCGATCAGAAGTCGCACAAAATGCGTTTTCCCGCATCGTAGAGCATTCCTCTACTTATCGCGCGCCTTCCTGAATAAAAATACGGGCTCTCAAATTTTTGCCCAAAATGCCAAAAAAGGTAAGACTATAGTATTGGGTTTTTGTGAAATTTTGACTCGATCAGAATGCGTCTTCCCGCATCGTATAGAGCATTCCTCTAATTATTGCGCGACTTCCTCAATAAAATGCGGCCTCTAAAAATCTTTCCCAAAATGCCGAAAAAGGTCAGACTATAGTCTCGGGTTATTTGTGAAATTTTGACTCGATCAGATGTCGCTCTAAATACGTTTGGCCGCATCATAGAGCATTCCTCTACTTATTGCGCGCCTTCCTGAATAAAAATACGGCCTCTCAAAATCTTCCCCAAAATGCCAAAAAAGGTAAGACTATAGTATTGGGTTTTTTGTGAAATTTTGAGTCGATCAGAAGTCGCACAAAATGCGTTTTCCCGC